>UFQX01001294.1:0-65501 GCA_900497675.1 Arapaima gigas | reverse complement strand
AAAAAACCTACTAGCAATTTGTCTTCTCATTATGTAGACGGACAGAATATAATAATGCTTAAAAAAAAAGAACAGGAGTTGTTCACTTAGTTACTCTATTTTAACAGAGAAAAGATGCAAATTAAAACAGTTATAAGCTCGAGTTTGGGGAAGANGCTTAAAAAAAAAGAACAGGAGTTGTTCACTTAGTTACTCTATTTTAACAGAGAAAAGATGCAAATTAAAACAGTTATAAGCTCGAGTTTGGGGAAGAAGGGGGATACATCACTTTTTCCTGTTAAGGAAAACCTCTGACATCGTGTATATAAAAAAAAAAAACCACTGTGCAAAATCTACATTTTGCTTCATTTAGCATCCAGTATCTAGATACAGATGACAAGGAGAAATGGAGTGATTGGTATATAGAACTGCAGTCATCCTACTTTCACACTCAGCCATGTTGACATTGTTCTCATTCACCGCTGACGGTCATATTGTTTTCCACTGACTTGTACCTCTCTGGCAAATGAACATCTTGCCATGTGAAAGAAGGTTAGATTCAAGTATATCTCCTAACCATCCTGAAAATGCTACCACTGCCATTATTTTGCCAGAGTAAAGTCTGTCCATCATGTCTGACAGTGAAGGAGATGAAATAGACTCAACCTGACTACCATCAGTCGTCAAAAAAAAAAATAAAAAAAAAGTTACTTTTCCACTGAGTCAACTTTAGAGTTAAATCATTGAAGAACCTGGTGCAAAAAATGGAACCCCACCAACATTGACCGTTTGCTCAACTGGTCCTGTTCTTCGACGCCTCTTTGAATGGAGATGATTCAGTAACAGCAAGTTATGGCTTTAGAAACAAGTACTTTAACACTATTCAAACTGCAAAAACCAACAATTTACATATGTTTTGCACAAGATAGCAGCAGTACCCCCCAAAGACCTTGCTCTTGAGCAAGGGGTGACAATGCCCATATAGTTAGTCTGAGATGCTCAAGGACTTGCAATGAAGGATTTAAAAAGCACAAACTACAGTGAAAAAATGTTTACCAAAAAAAAAAAAAAAAAAAGGTGAGGTTAGAACCTTTGTCAGAGAAAAGTGTCTACTTCATATCACCTGACACTATTTAACTTTTATAGATCAAAAACAGCTACCAAAAGACTTCATTGCAAATGTTATTTCCAGGGGTCGGTAACTGCAGCCCAAGCCATTATAAAACACGCTGATGCTTGAAATGCCATCTCTGACATAATAGCATAATGACAGGCATGGAGGACAACAGGGTTCTTAGGGTCTTGGCCCACCTTCTAGATCTATATCCATCTGGCAGGCCTTTTCTAAAGGTGATGCCAGATCCCATGAGTGACAATTAAATTGTCACCTGGAATCTTGAAAATTTCCTGACCGAGTGTCACATTTTAAACGTCCCCTGAAATGAGAGCCTAAAGGTACCCTTTTTCTTTAGTGTCAAAATTCAAGAGGTGGTAACTGCAAAGAAGCCATTTAGAAAGTGTAGTGTAAAAGTAGAGAAGTGGGCCATGTTAGGCTGAAGCTATATTCAAATATAGTGTACAGTAGCCATTTATGATAGACTGAAAGCATGTGTGAATTGTATTGAGGCTTTATTCATTTTAAGTATATTAAAATATCTTTTGATGGACCAGCATCTCATCCACATTTCACCCTTTTAGTCCAACAGAGGGATTCCAGGATTGTTTGCAGACCTTTTGCAGCCCTGACCAGGATAAGTGGTTAATGATAATGGATGGCTGGATTATATAGATGGATGTATTAAAAACCATTAAAACAATGTTAGTTTTTCCAAAGCATTCCAATTTAGGACTCCAAACATGGTTCATCAGTTGCAGCTGGGGCAAGCCTCTCCTTGCTGGTACCTGGGGTTGGCTGAGGGACACAAAAAAAAAAAAAAATAGGAAAACAAGTTTCTCTGTGTGATAACTGTTGACTTCACTGCTCCATGAGAAATAAGTTTGCCTTAAAGTCAATGGTCTGGGCCACTTTGGATTAATGCATTCTATCGCAGTCACCACACTTGTCGCCTGGTTAAGTTCCGAATTCATCTCGGGGCACAGTTAACGCACGGGACTCTGGAATTACCCAGCCTCGTACAATCCCACCACCTGTGGATGTGCCAAGCTGACGGAGAGCCACACACAAAGCGGGGGGATAATTGGAAATGGGGAAGGTTCTTTTGGGAGGTTAATGGGACCTCCTCAGACTCCAGAGGAATGCATAATGAGCCCATACTGGCTTTATCGATTCACACCTGATTTCTCTTGTGTATGCACAGCGAGTGGCCTCTGTCATGGGGATAGCATCAAAAGAAGCTTTTTTTATCTGCAGGTATTAAGAGGATGGAAATTTACCTGCTTCCTCCTCGAAGAGGCGGCAAATATCTATCCCCACAAGCTCATAGATCAAGTGCAACACATGCATGATGGAGGGAAATACCCACAGATGACAAAAAAAAGTGCAGAGGATAAAGGCAGTGCCCCCCAGTAAGCTTAATATCTTGCCAATGATGAAGTTATGGAACAGCAGAATCTCTAGACTTTCTTCCTTTTGAACCATGTGAAATGTTCTCAGGTTTTATACCTGATTTGTTCCATATACCATCTGTTTTTTGCAGTGGCCTTGTGTTTGTCGTACCAAACCCACATAAGCGCTCGGAGAACTTCAGATCATTTCATAGGCCTGCTCAACCTCAGTTGAATTTAATTTTATAGGTTTGTAACCAGCAGACAGGTTGAGTAATTCTGTCAGTCAAGCTTTGGAAATGTCACACCACACACTCTTTCCAGTCCATGCTTCTACATCTCTCCTAAATGACTGCAGTTCTGGGAGAGCATGTATATGAAGACTAGCTGGATGTGGGTAACTGAAAAAAATCAGGTTGCATCTATGCAATACATATTAGTCACTAAATGTTTATGAAGAATCGTTTGCGGCACCACTTCGGCTACAACACTACGTTTGGAGATCAGGTGCTGTGCAAATGAAATTCTGCAGTTTGCAGAAAATATTGTGCAAATTAGACAGGTTTTTAATGAGGTGGCAAAGACTTCCAGGTTTTCCCCTGTGTTCCTAGTGTCATTTACACCAATATCTACTGAAGCATCAGGGAACAATTAAAGTAAAATTTCATATTTCATAACATCACACAATGTTTCAGTTACAAGATAAGAAAATTGGCCATCACGTCACCTCATGCTGTTTAGAGTAAATTTGAGTAGAAAGGCTCTCTGATAAGTGCAGTAAAACCAACAGATTACCGTGCGACTGTTAGACAAGAGCTCAACAACCAACTATCTTGGGTCACGTCCCTGCTGGTACCTGAGCCGCAGCCACCTCCTCCCTCACCGTCCTGGGTCACTTATCGTTCTCTGTAGGGTAAAAATGTGTTCGTTTCCGCCTTCCTGCATGGCGACATGGGAAAACACCGTCTTTCCAGAACTGTGTCCACACCAGCACACCTCAGCCATTACTTGACTGACCGCTGTTGAATCTCTCATCCTGTGCCGGTTCTCTAGCCAAGCACACAGAGCTGGGCTGTTGTGCTCAATCACGTCCGATAGCTTGTAGCTGCTGTTCCTCAGGTTGGTGAGGATTTACTCACAAAGATGTTTTGCAGATCGCCGAAGCCAACTGGGCCCCATTGGCCATGAAGAACTTGGTGTTTTTGGACAGTAAGTTGGCAGCAGAGCTTTACTTTGGGGCTCTTGTGTACACTGTGCGACAGCATTAGATGGGGTCCCCCCCCCCCCTTTTTTTGCTGGTTTTTAGTTATCGGTGAAGTCAGAGCCACTTAAATGCATGTTAAACCCAACAATGCATTGCGGTTGTCAAGCAAAACAGTGCAGATGAAACCCCAGTGGCTCTCTGACAACATGCTGGACGTTTGGATATTATGACTAGGAATGAATGGCGACTACAGGCGCCAGCGTTCCACTACATCCAAATCTGCTTTAGTGCAGAAAACGGTGTCCAAAGCACTGAGCTGATCTGGCTTTTGAAATTATTGGCGTTTGTTTTACTAAAGCATATTCTCTGTGTGCCAAAAGCCTGGAAGAGAGGCCATAAGTTGCAGCTCAGGCCTCAGACAGGTGGCTCATTTTTTTTTTTAATCCAACTTGGACTAGGCTTCTAGCATATTTCTGCCATAGTATTATGTTTTTATGGTTCTGCCACTGTCCCTTTATAACATTACATTTTTGCAGTCATGCACACAAAACTAAAAGTAGTTGCCCAAAGAAAGATCATCTGAATGACAGTATAAGCACACTTCACTGGTTCTGAGCACAGTTCACAAGCAACAGTAACTGTCTGCAAAAGGCAGCACATAAGAACATCTCATTAGGCACAAATCTCACTAAAAATCTCAGGCTTTCATGTGGAAAACACTGGCATTTGTAACAGTGAGATCAGGCCATCTGTGAGCAAAGCACAGCCCACTAGCTGAAAGCTACCAAATGCCTAACTGTTCGCTCACCAGTCAGACACATATAAAGGGTTATGAATAATGCTTTACTTGGCTAAAATTGGTGTAAGAAATTGTGAAAGAAACAGAAGGAGGAGGAAGCAGAAAGAAGAAGTATAATCTCAAATGAGACCCAGGCTTCCATGACTGACCATGTTCTTGTTCATGGTCTGTAGAGGGAAGCTGGGTAAGAGTCAAGTCAAACTTGAGCCACTTCACTGCAGTTAAGGTAAGGGTGTCTTCCAGAACATGCTAGTGATTTACTGTATTAAAAAAGCACCATGAAGTAAATCTGCTCCCTCCAAACTGCCCCACTTTTAAATCAATGAGACTGGCTTCAACCTGACAGCATGAAGGAGACAGAGTATTAATGTCATGGACAGTGGTCAAGTCCCTGCAGCTCACGTACATTATAGTCTGGGAAAATGTTAGTTTCCATCATGCTGCACTGCACCACAACTGGGTTCACGATACCCCCAGTTTGCCAGCATCTTCCTCTCTCTATATTCTCCATTTATTTCTAAACAGCTGCATGGCGCTGGGGGAAACTTTATGATAGAAACCCTTACGAGAGGATACACTTTTGACAGGCCACAGAGGAGACATGGTGACATACCTGAAGAGTTGTGCTCAGGATACACAGGAGCTTACTTCCCCTGCCTTCTAGTCACACTTGGCATGTGATGCTGATAAAACCATCTGGCCTGATCCAAGTCAGAAGCATGATCAGAATAAGGGAACCACCAGCTGTCTCTTGTGTAAATAAATATACAATCGGCAGCCCCTTTATTAGGAACACCTGTACACCTGCTGGTTTGTGCAATTATTTCATCAGCCAATCGTGTGGCAGCAGCACAATGGCTCACATCACGCGGCCACAGGTCATGAGCTTCCGTGAACGTTCACGTGAAACTTCAGAGTGGGGATCTAAATGATTTTGACCGTGGCATGATTATTAGTGCCAGACATGGTGGTTTAAGCATTTCAGAAAGTGCTGCCCTCCTGGGATTTTCACACAGAAAAACAAAGGAAATTCAGTGAGTAGTAGTTCTGCAAAGACCCTGGAGACTGTTTTGTGTGAAGATTCTCATTGATGACAGAGGTCAGAACTGACAGGAAGACTGTTGTTGATAGGTGCCATTAAGTCAATGTCAACTCATGGCATACTATCCATAAAGCTTTTGCAGCAAGATACAAAGGTAGACTACCAGGCCTTTCTTCCACACAGAACACTGCTAGGCACCTGGTTTTCTCAGGCAGTCTCCTATCCAACAACAGACCAGGCCTGGCCCTGCTTAACTTCCCCCACTAGAGGGGAGTGGGCTTGAGAAGTTCCTACAATACTGACAGGAAGCCTGCCCTAACTCAAATAACCCCTCTTTACAACAGAGGTGAGCAGAACAGCTCCTCTGAATACAAGACAGGTCACACTTTGAGTCAGATGGGCTACAACAGCAGAAGACCACATCAGGTTCCACTCCTGTCAGCCAAGAACAGGAAGCTAAGGCTACAGTGGGCATCAGCTGAAAGAAACTGGGCAGTTGAAGATTGCTAAAACATCATCTGGTCTGATGAATCTTGATTTCTGCTGCAACATGCAAATGTTGGGGTCAGAATTTGGTGTGAAGCCATAGACCCCACCTGCCTTGTTTCAGCAGTCCATCCAGGCGGGTGGTGATGGAATGGGGTGGGTAATGTGTTCTTGGCACATATTGGGCCCCTAATACCAATCCAGCTTGGTTTGCATGCCACGGCCACAAATTGGTCAAAATTTGCCCGTCTTCTACTGGCTACTGTCAGCGTGATAGTGCACCTTGCTGAATCCATTTCACAAAGAATTCCAGCTGTTCTGACATCAAAAGGGGGTCCTAAATGGTATTAGAACCGTGTTCCTATTAAAGTGGCCAGTGAGTGTAACTAAAATATATCCGAAATATCAAAATCAATCTGTCCCCGCATTTAACCATATTTACGGCAATTTTAAACAACTTAAATGAAGAGACACAACAATGTTAGTCAGTTGGTCTGCAGGTTTTTTGATATAACTGTGACAGATTTTTGGGCGCAAAGTTACATTTAGCTGGACAGTAATACGAGCTTTGATTCAAAAGTGTCATGTAGTACTGGGTGTCAGTGGTTTTCCCAGTCCTGTGTGGGTTTTGATTTTTGTGTGTGAAGTTTTGTGAACAGGGTGTCACATGTATGGATGAAGCGGTCATTCGGGCTACAGAACAAGGAGCAGATGTGTTCACACAATGCAAACAAAATCATCCAGAAGATCAGGAGTGGACTGGTGAATACTGGTGTGTGTGTGTGTGTGTGTGTGTGTGTGTGTGTTATGAAATAAAAGTGACAATTTACTTTCTGTCAGACATGCCTGAAAAGTCAAAAGAACTTTCCCTCCAATACACCTAAACTCCTTCAAGTAAGACTCCTGCACCAATTTCCAAAAAAGATTTTTTTTTTTTTTTTAAATCAAACTGAGCATTAAACAGTTGACAGTTTCTAGACAGCACTTGGCTTATGGTGCCTTGAGACATGAGAAGTGGTTTGATGGGATGCATAAGTCTGCAGGACAATGCGGTGGCACCTTCTACAGATGTGCACCGCACCTGCAGAAGACCACCAGAGGCAGGCCTGCAGCGCCCGTCCTGCGTGGCGATTCTGTTGCGAAATTTAAGCAACGCTGTCAAATACAACACAGTCGTGCCCACAGTGGGCTTGGGGTACCGCTGCGGATCTTCAAATTCGACGCTCGGCGTGAAGGAAAAAAAGCCCAGGGAGACATCAAAAACAAAAATCTTGGTACCGATCCACTACAGATCAGTTATGAATCAGGATTCCATACAGCATGATATCTTAACTCCCCTAACAAGGGTTTTAATTCCGCATTTGGAGTGTTTGAGCACAGCTGTGGTTAAATGAAAACATATTTAAAAACAAATTAATGCATTGAAATTCATGGGAGGCCTTTCGTGCCATTAGGACAGACAAATTACTCTAAAATCCTGTAATTGAATCCTGCCAGAGGGAACGAGGAGATGAGGAGAGCTCCCGTGTTACTGTTTCGCTCAGCTAAATCGAGGGGTTTGAAATGTTTAACGCCGATCCGGTGGCAGGTGGCGAATCCCCACCGTGCTGTCGGTATAACACTCTTATTCCTTTTTTTTTTGCGCCGAAATTGACTGACAAAGTCAAAATGCGACGTTTCCATTCAGTTCTGTAACAACACCGTTCCTGTTAAGCCTAAATGACTCAGCAGCGCAACTTTCTGCACTGTTCGCTGGAATATGTTGCATATTAAACATGCATCCGCGGACTGTGCGTTCTGGAAAACGCAGATGTACGGTTCACGACATCCTGAACGGTGTTTCATTACGTTTACGTTTACTTCCACTCATTTAGCAAACACGTTCCCCCGAAACAACGGTGCATTTTCACCACCAGAGCGACACAGATGCAGACACACAGTTCTTGACGTACAAACTACTCCGGTGCCATCATTTGGCAGCACCCATTACGCGAGCAGCTACATGTACAGTAGAATTAACGTGTTTTTATCGTTCAACCTTGGGAAAGTTTGCGAAAGGCAGGGGATCGCGACAGACGTGAGTTCAAAAGGGATATGGTTTTGTGTCGAGTTTTGGGAGGTAGCAGCAGTCCTGAGGGGTCTCTCATTTCACGTTACTAATCCAACCACTGGAAACAAAAACCTTTGGGGTTTTGATTTTGGACCTGTTGTCCATGGGACCACTGAGCAGCCAGAGGTGGAGGACTGTCCTGTATGTGTTCCGGAGCAGATCTGCTGATGGTCGTGCAGGTCATGAAGTTGATATGGGCAACTACAGGAAGCCAGTGGTGAGAGATGAGGAGGGCAGGTACTTGGGGTCACTGCGGTAAGTCAAACACAACTCTTGCAGTGGCACGGTGAGGTGATCCAGAGACTGTTCCGGAAGCAAATGTCTGAAGGTACGGTGCAGGGCAACCATACACACGTTAACTCACCCAATAAAGGCCTTTTAGTCAGGGGTTCATCTTAAACTCATCTTCAGACTGTGGGAGGTGAGTGGAGTTCATCTGAAACACGTCTTTGGACTGTGGAAGGAGAGTGGAGTTCATCTGAAACACGTCTTTGGACTGTGGAAGGAGAGTGGAGTTCATCTGAAACACGTCTTCGGACTGTGGAAGGAGAGTGGAGCTCCCCAAGTGTGCAAATCCCAGGTTGAAAGACTTTTGCAGATCCAAAAAAAGCATTTTTTTAAAAAAATTCCTTTCACAATATGTGTAATAGTAGGTTTATACGTCCCGAGAGCCACCTGTCCTACACACCATCTCACTTCCCAGACAGAAACACGAAGCCCGTGCAGCACGAGTCCACAGTACGAGGTTGGCTTTGTCCACGAGTGGCATGGAAACACCTCACAGAAATAGTCCCTGATGAAAATAGTACTTTGAACACATTTCAGAAAACCTTCACAAAGCAGGGGAAAAAATCATGTAAGAATATTATGAAAATATTGTCTTTTTATTACAGCTATAGCTATATGGAGCCATTAACCATGTGAAACAGCAAAACATAATTTATCTCTCCTGGAACTCTTAAGGTGTGTACGCTTATTTTATGAGCATAGTGGCACGATACCCATTATTATTATTATTATTATTATTATTATTGTTGTTGTTGTTGTTGTTGTTGGTCTTCTTCTTCTTCTTCTTCTTATTATTATTATTATTATTATTATTATTAGATATAACTGTAAAAATCAAAAGTCATCATTTGGTAAGAAATAAAATAGTGGAAAAGTAAATTGGCAGAATTCTGATGTTTTGCGACAAACAGGTCCACCATCATTCAGATCATCAAAGGGGCTGATAAATCACTCAATGCAGGAGCAAGTAGGTAATGAGTGGCGCCGGGTGGAAATTACGGCTGGTTTGTTACCCTGGCTAGTCTTCCCCAGATGAGCTGTGCAACTAGCTGCAAACACGTCTCGCTGCGTTACTGAAGGAGGCGCCGTCTCCACCTGCGGTTGCCTGCAGCGTCTCGACGACGAGGAAGAGTGGCGCTTCATAAATGTGTTCGTGCCTTTCCGTTTCGCGCCGACCCACGAGTGCACTTCTGTGATTACCGAGGACTCAGCCGCCATTGTGTTCTCCGCAGGAGGTCTTTCTTTGCACTAATTGTTATGTAGTGCGGCGTCTCCTTATATTTTGCCACAATGGCTTCTTGAGGACCATCAGCATCCCGTATTGCCATCCCAGAACGTCTTCCACATCGATTCTAACCCTGCACCAAGAGTGCAGGGTGGCCATCAAGTCCAAACCACACACTGACAAACTTAAATCTGCCCTTGACTGAAATCCATTAAAGCATCAATAAATCAGAGTCTTAGCAGGTGGCTCATTGGTGAGCGGCACTAAAGCAAACACTTCCCGTCTGCCTACCTGATAAACAAACACGCGGAGAAAACATCCTGTCATCTTACTGGAGGAACCCTTTTCCCCTCAGCAACGGGGAAGGACGTTGCTGCTCGATGGAGTAAATCACTGTACAGCACTGTGTCTGACACTGTAAATCACTGTAGAGCAGTGTGTCTGATACATTATATCACTGTACAGCAGTGTGTCTGACACTGTAAATCACTGTAGAGCAGTGTGTCTGACACATTATATCACTGTACAGCAGTGTGTCTGACACTGTAAATCACTGTAGAGCAGTGTGTCTGACACATTATATCACTGTACAGCAGTGTGTCTGACACTGTAAATCACTGTAGAGCAGTGTGTCTGACACATTATATCACTGTACAGCAGTGTGTCTGACACTGTAAATCACTGTGTACAGTAGCGTATCTGACACTATGTACAGCAGTGTGTCTGACACCGTAAATCACTGTACAGCACTGTGTCTGACACTGTAAATCACTGTGTACTCTAGCGTATCTGACACTGCTGTACAGTGAGTCAGACACACTGCTGTACATAGTGTCAGATACGCTAGTGTACACAGTGATTTACAGTGTCAGACACAGTGCTGTACAGTGATTTACAGTGTTAGACACACTACTGTGCACGGTGTCAGACACACTGCTGTACATAGTGTCAGATACGCTACTGTACACAGTGATTTACAGTGTCAGACACAGTGCTGTACAGTGATTTACAGTGTTAGACACACTGCTGTACAGTGATTTACGGTGTCAGACACACTGCTGTACAGTGATATAATGTCAGACACCGTAAATCACTGTACTCAAAAGCTCCGGTTAGCCCCTCAATGAAACATTTAATTTTTCCAAAANACTACTGTGCACGGTGTCAGACACACTGCTGTACATAGTGTCAGATACGCTAGTGTACACAGTGATTTACAGTGTCAGACACAGTGCTGTACAGTGATTTACAGTGTTAGACACACTGCTGTGCACAGTGTCAGACACACTGCTGTACAGTGATTTACGGTGTCAGACACACTGCTGTACATAGTGTCAGATACGCTAGTGTACACAGTGATTTACAGTGTCAGACACAGTGCTGTACGGTGATTTACAGTGTTAGACACACTGCTGTGCACAGTGTCAGACACACTGCTGTACAGTGATTTACAGTGTCAGACACAGTGCTGTACAGTGATTTACAGTGTCAGACACAGTGCTGTACAGTGATATAATGTCAGACACCGTAAATCACTGTACTCAAAAGCTCCGGTTAGCCCCTCAATGAAACATTTAATTTTTCCAAAATGTATCAGTTTACAAAGTGATGTCATAAATTCTGCAAACAGTCAGTTTGGAGAAAAGTTGAACAGTCCGGTGTTTCCTGGTACAAAAAAGGAACAGGCAGTATTGTGAGCTGCAGCAACGTCGCTTCTCTCAGCCTTTTGTGTGGGAAACTGAAGCAGTGTTCAAAAATGACGTTTCGTTTTCTTCTAAAGTTAAAATATAAGAGGATGAACTGCGCTGAGGTCATGTCCGGACAGGGCCGTTCAACATCACAGCCGAAGTCGACATTCGGCTGACGTCTCATTTAAATCACTCGGTACAAACACGGTCAAACTGCGCCATCTTGTGGCCACTTCCAACACAACTACGGAGCGAACGGGTACTAAACTGTTCCTGCGGTTTGAAGCGGCCGCTAATATATTCTTTTTAGAATAAATGATCTGCAGACTAAACAACTGAAACAGATGATCAACTGTTGTCATAAAACGCAGTTTAACTTAAGCAGTAATTTACATGTAAAAAAGAATACGTGTTGATTTAGAAAATCTGTTTAACAAGTGTGACTAATATGCATTTCAATAAAGATTATAACCAGACGTGCTTGAATTATATTATCATAATTCCGGATATAAATATTTATTTAAACATTCACACACGTCCTTGAAGCTTGGCACTGCTGTGCTTTTGATAACACTTGCAAAGACGGGCAGATAAAGCGCTTTAGAGGATAAAAGTTTTTTATGAATAAGGTGCTTGTAGTTCACGCGCAGACCCAACGCGAGGGTCTTGCGAGGCAGGGCGCATGCGCGAACCACCTTCGCAAACCTCTATCGCTTTCACTGAGACTCAGGAGGCATTTCTGATTTCACGTGAAAAAACTAAATGTTTCTCACATTTGTATCGTGGATTCAATGACTGAAATACACAGATGCGTCTGAGATGAGCGACGTAAGTACATTTCTCAACAAGTCGTGAACGTGGATCCAGTGACTGCTGGTGACCTGATACTGGGTGCTTGATAATATATGTTAGATGCAGAGTGTTGGCTTTTGGGTTCTGGATGTTGGATGCTGGGTGCTGGATGTTGGATGCTGGATGCTGAGTTCTGGATGTTGGGTGCTGGGTGTTGGATGTTGGATGCTGGATGTTGGATGTTGGATGTTGGATGCTGGATGTTGGATGCTGGATACTGAGTTCTGGATGTTGGATGCTGGATGCTGGATACTGAGTTCTGGATGTTGGATGCTGGATGTTGGATGCTGGCTGCTGGTTGTTGGATGTTGAGTTCTGGATGCTGAGTGCTGGATGTTGGATGCTGGGTGCTAAGTGATGGGTGCTGGGTGCTGGATGCTGGGTTCTGGATGTTGGATGCTGGGTGCTGGGTGTTAGATGTTGAGTTCTGGATGCTGAATGCTGAGTGTTGGATGCTGGGTGCTGGATGCTGGGTGCTGGGTGTTGGATGCTGGGTGCTGGATGCTCAGTGTTGGATGTTGGATGCTGGGTGCTGGGTGTTGGATGTTGAGTTCTGGATGCTGAGTGCTGGGTGCTGGATGTTGGGTTCTGGGTACTGAGTCCTGGGTGCTGAGTGCTGGAAGATAGATGTTGGATACTGGGTGCTGGGAGCTGGATGCTGGATGCTGAGTGTTGGATGCTGGGTTCTGAATGCTGAGTGCTGAGTGCTGAGTGCTGGATGCTGGATGATGGATGCTGGGTTCTGGATGCTGAAGGCTGCATACTGAGTGCTGAAGGTTGTATGATGGATGCTGGATGCTGAGTGCTGGATGCTGGGTTCTGGATGCTGAAGGCTGCATACTGAGTGCTAAAGGTTGTATGATGGATGCTGGATGCTGAGTGCTGGATGCTGGGTTCTGGATGCTGAAGGCTGCATACTGAGTGCTGAAGGTTGTATGATGGATGCTGGATGCTGAGTGCTGGATGATGGATGTTGGATGCGGGATGCTAGAGGCTGCATGATGAGAGATGACAGCTGGATGATGGATTCTGGATGCTGACTGGAGTGATATCAAGTTTTCTAATAAATGCAGTAGCTGGGATGAGTTTTACTTGTACAGCCTGATCACATTGTGCTGGATTCTCAGAGTAACTTGTAGTTTACCTTCTCACACTTTGTGCCGAATCTCCAGTGTAATGGTGCTTCACTGGTCACTTTCCACAGTAGTTTATTTGGACTGTGACCATGTTGTCTTTTTAGGCTTCTTAAATTTTTCTCAGACTGTTTCTGTCACATCTGTCTCTCATCAGTCAGAAACTTACAGGGAAACAAAGTGCTAAAGCCAGTTGGTCTGTGAACAATGCAAGTATTATGGAAAATGATATATGATTTAAAAAATGCTTTGTCCTTTACCAAAATAAAACAGTGCACTGGACTTTGATGAAGGCACTTTCCAGAAACTAGAAGCAACAGCAACAAAGTAAACGTGATACAAATATTGAGGGGGACATTTACGCAAACTACAGAGCACAATAAAGTAGTTTGACCACGCTCAGAAACCTGAACTATGCTCGGCACAATGCACCATGGGAGAATTGGTTTTTACACCCCTTTTCCTATCACCTTGACAATCTCAACCGATCACTACCATCGATTAATGCGAATCTAATATCGTAATTAAATGTTATCGCTCATATTAATTTGTTTGGCTGATATCCGAAGCCACCTGCTGCTGGGTAATTTTTGCAGGTGAGACGCAGGGGAGGCGCCTTGAACGAGAGAACTACAGCAGGATCAAGGATCAGACCTTCATTAGGAATGCTGCACAGCGCCCCCAGCACGCGCTTTCCAAAGTGAAAAACATGGGCAGAGATCTTGTTGACTTTATTTCTGAATATCGCAAACATCTGGGAGACAAATGGCCAAATGTCTCCGTCCGGGTTGTACCGTGTCTCACACCCTATGCTTCTGAGACAAACTCCAGGCCACCACAGCCCTGCACTGGACAAGCGGTTTTTGGTGGAACCACAGCATTAACATTAACGTTAACTAAAAATAAAGCTGTGGTTGCAAATATTAGGAAATATACTGGTGTTATCCTATAAATAAAACTTATTTTAAATAACTGTTGGTGACATATTACGTCATCCAGCATCCAGTTCACCTGCAGTGACGATGTCCTGAGCTGAGGTTACGCACTGCGCTCTGACACACAGAAAATGGCCTTTCTTACACCGTCTGGTTCCTGGTGGAGCGCCGCCTACGGTTTGGTGTTCACTTCAGTTCCGTCAGCATGGTGTTTGCTTAATTTCCTCTGTGGAACAAGTCACAATACGCCCTTCCACATATTCAGATGCGTGCGAGTACAGCTGTGTGTTTGTGCACTAGCATAGCTAAGGTACTGTACTATCCTGCCTGATATTTTACCCTTGAGACAATTCCTCAATTTTAACATCCTTAGCAGAATGATGTCAGTTGTCTGGAAGGCTTTCGATTGCAGAAGCTTGACGGTGTGTGCGCGTGCAAATCCAGGCCTACATATTACACCTGAAGAAGCGAGTGCAGGTTTGCACAAAGTGTGCACCTGTGCGGCTGCAGACGTGATTATGCCGGAATTTCGGTGTGCATCTCTCCTGCGTGAATAATTTCGCAGTCTTTATGCAGTGTGGGTCTGTGTTGGACATGTAACTACAAGCTCTCTCTACCGCATGCGTCTGGTTCCAGATGCGTGAGCCTGGGGTGTGGAGGGCCTGCGGAGAACCGCAATGAGGAGGCGATTGTCCCACCAGGATTCACGGGCCCTGCCGTCCTGCGACAGCAGTCCAGACACCTCGCCCTGCAGCTGTGTCTCCCCCCGCTGCCTGTACTGGTGCTGCTGTTGCAGATGCTCCTGGTGAGCAGTGGAGATTGCCAGAGGACTTGGGCTTGATGGACAGGTGACCCAGGACAAGGGAGCAGTGACCAGGGTTGGGGCACGGGGTCAAAGTCTGGGATGATATTGCTATATTGCAGAACGGCTGACAGACACATACAGACGACCCTAACGTGGCAACCGGATTTTACTGCTGAAAATCTGTTAGCAAAGACGTTTCTCGTACAACTTGGAACACTTTGAAACTGACTCAGTCTGTGTGGAGTTTGCATGTTGTTTGTGTTCGTGTGGGATTCCTTTGAATCCTCCGGGTTCCTCCCGCAGTACAAAGACGTGTTTTAGGCGAAATGGTGGCTATAAATTGCCTGAGTGTGTGCATGGGGAACCGAATGAGTGTGTGTGCGATTGGCCTGCGGTGGTCTGCTCCACATAACTGGTACATTAATAATGGATGGATTCTGCTGTTTATTTATTGTTGCAATTTTTAAATATTGTTTGTCACATTACTTTTTTATTTATACTGGATGAGTTTTATTTCTTACATTATCTTCTTTAAACTTTGGCATTGATTATAAACTGTTTTACACCTCTAATCCATATATCTTTATTGTAAAGTGTCCTGATACATCGCTTTTTAACGTGCGATATAAATATTATTATAGCAATAACTACACGCGATTCTCGTAATCCGTTGCAATGCTCATAGCTGCTCTCTGCTGAGCTATTTGTAAAGAATAATTTGTACGATTTGATTTACTGTTTCAATCGCTAAGTTGACTGTAATAATTGTGCCCTTCAAAAGAACTCCGCATGTTTTTTTCACCAAGTTCTACGTAAGGCTTCCCTTTGCTTCCTCAGATTCAACACTTTCTTCAGGACCTTTTTGTTCCAGGGCTCATTATTCTTATAGACAATAAAGAGTCATGAAACTTACAGTACTGTGCAAAAGTGTTAGGCATGCAACTTGAATGTGTGTTGAGAAGTACAGGTAGATTCTTATCTACCATCAGGGAGGTTTCTCATTGGTCCCAAATTCATTCTGCAGCCTGAGAATGACCTCAAACACCCAATCTCAGTCATACATAACTATGTTGAGCAAAAAGAAGGAATCCTGCACCAGATGGTATGGTCCCCACAGAACCCTGATCTCAACATGATCAAGTCAGTCTGGGAGGACATGCAGAGACAAAGTGTGCAGAAGAACTGTGGCCACTTCCTCAAAATGTTTGGAAGAACCTACCGACCTCTACCTTAAACTGCATGCAAGTTTGCATAAGAGAATTGATGGGGTTTTAAAGGCAAAGGGTGGTCCCACCAAATATTGATCTGACTGAGGTTTTTTTGTCTACTGCACTTTTTAGAAGGTTTATTGATCAATAAGTATTCATGGCATTATTTTTGGAACCATCCTCGCTTTGTAGCATTTTTCCCACAGGTGCCTAAGACTTTTGCACAGTACTGTATAATAAGAGATGTTTGCGGGCTGGTAGGAGTATATGGCAACTAACCTGTGCAAAAGACGACATCACTAAGGTTCATTTAGGAATTGAAATCTCTGTTCTTGTGAGGCATTTCGTCTAAGATTTGACAATTGCTATGAATTTCACTGTAAAAACTACATTTGCTTGCAACTCAAGTCAGAGAAGCTTTCTTTATACTAGTATGGAAACCGGCTGAGGAACAGAAACCAAGGTTATGAGAACGAGGTTGTTGTTGGAGGACAAGGGAAACAGACTGGTATCAGTGCTACATCACTTACAAATTTTAATAACTTTTCTCATTACTTGTACTCACTGAAAATTCTTAAGTCATAGTTTTGATTTGTCATATTCATTTTAAATATAGAAGGAACAGTAAGTCACCCAGTGGGCATATGCCCTCTTGACATTTCAATGCCCACAGCTAGAAGATAAAGGAACCAGGGCTGAACAAAAAGGAGCCCGCAGGGCATCAGTTTCATTACGATTGCTTTGTAGACACAGACTAAACTTAGGCTAAGACTAAAAAAAATGTTATATAGTTCAATACTGATTTTAATTTTTGCACAGAAGACCGGCCTATAAGGTCTTGGAATAGTTGCCGGTTTATGTGTTCTTGAGGTCTAAATATTTATACAGTATGTCCTTTCAGATGTCAATAAACAATATGTGCTATTTCTACTGTGGCTGAATATGCGTGTGAATGCAGAGGGTGACAGGTGTGTATGTGTTTGTCCAGCAGTCTGAGGGCAAGGAGCAGAGAGCAGAGCTGTAGCAGGAGAGACTCTAACATGTCTTCACTAGGCAGCTTGCAGAGGACAGACGAGAGGTACGACACTTGAGCGCGTTCACGCTCACATACCGCCGGAATCCCAGACATACAAATAAACGTGTCGACAGTACTTAGAAATGCCTCTTTGGGTTTCATCTCTCCCGTGATATCCTCCTACACACACTTGTTTACCTACTATTGTGGACATGTTCTTCATAAAGGTTGGGAAAATAAGTATATACACATACATTCATACAGTATCTACAAATTCTTACGTGATGATTTACATGAATGTGTAGACAAGCTCATGGCTGATCTTGTGCTTACATGTACGTGTGCGTGGCTCTCAGTGGCAGGCTGAGCATATCGGAAGTCTCCTCCTGGGCCGTGTCCTTCGCGGCGCTGATGGGGAGCTCAGCAGGCCGCGCTGTCTTCTTGGACTTCCTGCGTTCTGAGCACAGTGACGAGAACATGCTCTTCTGGCAGGCCTGTGAGGGCTTGAAGGCTGAGACACGCCGGGCAGCTGTGGGCGAGAGGGCCAAGCAGATCTACCTGGATTACATCTCGATCCTCTCACCCAAGGAGGTGAGTGAGCCTTAAAGTATCCTGCACCTTTGCATTTAAATTTCAAACACCTAGACAACTAGTCTTTTACACTTAGCAAACAGACACATAGAACAGATACTCTTCCCTGTGCTTGATGCAAGTTTTTATAGAACCTATTTCTGGAACCATGAGAAGAAAATATTAGCTTGCCTTGTTTCTGACCCATCATAGCACAGTAAGGTAATGTGGACCCATACCTGTTACACAGCATCTGCTTAGCAAATAGAGCTTCTTAGAGATTGTCATAGTTGTTTTGTGAATGTACAGGTCAGCATCGACGCAAGCGTACGAGAAACCATCAACAACAACATGGCAACGCCCACTGTGCACATCTTTGATGAAGCCCAGGCCCAAATCTATGCCCTGATGCATCGGGACTCCTACCCTCGGTTTCTCAACTCCCTGCTTTACCAATCCCTACTACAAAGTCTTGGGCCTGCAGATCCACCACCTGACCGCTAGGGGGCAGAAGAGTTTACACACTAGGCTGCTGTGATCCACAGAGCTCTGTCTGCTTTGTAGACCAACATCCGTTGCGTGGAAGAAACTGACACTGGTACCAGATTAGACAGGACACTCTAGGAGGAACCTTTAGGCATCCTGTCCCATATGGCGTATGACAAGGAGCCTGCAAGTCATTTTTTCTGGTTACAGCTTTTTTAGGCCTCTTCTCAGAGGGTGTCTGGGAAATGATGGACAGCGAAAGCATTAGAACACCACAGCTGTCCTTCATAGTTCAGCTGTGTGCTCTTTTGAGGTTCTAAGGGCCCCAAAAAGTTGCCACAGATTGTCGGGGATATAGAGGTTAAAGCCCTGCCAATGTCCCCCAACCATATATTTGTTTGCTCTTCGGTTTAAGGTACAAAGATGGCAGATACGTACATATGGCTAGTGGTAGGCTGGTTATGCAACATGAGGTACAAAGCCCCAGATAGCTCTGTAGCAAGTAGCACAGTTAAAGTTGCCTCCTCTGCACTCAGAGGTTGCAGGTCCAAATCCCACCTCCTGCTGTAGTTGCCCTAAGCAAGGTGCCCGCCCTAAATTGTTCCAGTAAAAATTACCCAGCTGTATGAATGGGTAAATCATTATGTAGCTTAAGTCAGTCGCTTTGGACGAAAGCGTTGGCTAAATGGATAAATGTACATCTGTCCATATTTAAAACACTATTTTTAACAATTTTGCACCACTTACATCGTCAGAAATGGGAGAATATGTCCCACATTTTTTTTATTTTTAGGGGTTCGTAGATAAGGAAACGTTTTACGTTGGTCTAGGACTTGTGCTAGTTTACTTTAGTCTAGTTTAAGCTCACATACGGTAGCTTACTGTGTTCAGTGCTGTGTACTAACTGTGCTCTCTCTGAAAATGA
Source organism: Arapaima gigas (assembly GCA_900497675.1). Classification (NCBI taxonomy): domain Eukaryota; kingdom Metazoa; phylum Chordata; class Actinopteri; order Osteoglossiformes; family Osteoglossidae; genus Arapaima; species Arapaima gigas. Next base: position 46,246 of record UFQX01001294.1, on the reverse strand, counting down.
TAAGTAACCATACTGAGCTTCAGCAGCTGTGAGGGGGAAAGGTAACCTATACAGAAGTGTGAGGGTGGGTGGTTCATCGCAACTGACACTCAACTTCTCATACTTGCTGTCATATAGGATCCAAGCCAGGCAAACCAACAGACTGCATGAAGACACAGTGTGTTTGAAATGACTGCTGCCCGTGACCAAGAAATAAAAGCACCTGAGCGCAACTTCTACCTGGCTGCACTGCATTGCTCGTCCGCATCACCCCCACATAATGCCGCACTGTTTACATTAGATGCATATTTTTGGCTATGATGATTTTAAAATGTGTCACCTCCCGTGTTAAAAATGAGCACAATGGATTTGATGCCATGAGTTTTCAACTAAAATAAAGTCAGAAAACGCAGTCATTCTTCAACAAAGACCCGAGGATAAGTCTGAGCATCCTTCATCTTTCAAGCCCTTTTCTTGGCAGCACCCTGTGTACACTGGCTTGTGCTCAACAGCAGCTTTTAATTTAATTTACTTTACAAAACGGTTCATTGAACAACTGGACTGTGCAATTAGTATAATTCTAAACAAAACATTTTATCTGCTGAGTGCTGGCAACAGATAAAAAGTTACTTAGAGAATTTTTTTCCCATTAATATGAATACAGTGGTTTTTGCAGTTATTGCTAAATATACACAGTACTTAATTCTTAACTTTTTACACATGGAATAATTCAGGGGTAAATTAATAAAAATGAATTTCAATATTAATGTTTTGAGCTTTGCTTAGCTTTTCACTTTACCGGGGCAAACACTCTAAGAGTTTTATTACACTAACACAAATTCAATTCCACACAACTGTCTTCACTAAGTCAGCCGGCCCTCCGTGGTTCGAGTCATGAAAGTCTTTCAGTCAACGCTTTGATCAGCAAATCCATCAGGAGTTCAACTGAAACAAAGAAGCAGAGTTTGGGAAGGAACATTTGCCAGCACACATTTTTGACTGTTCTATGTGTGCGCCATGCCCAGGCTAACATTTTTATTCATTTCAAACTATTTAAAAGTAGAATTAGAAATAAAATTAAAAGTTAAAAATTACTAAAAAAAAGAAATGATTTCTGACTATTACTAGTAAGATGACACATTATTAAGCTTTTACTGATTGTGTAGATAATAGTCTAACATGGCTAAAACCTGACAAACATTGCGAATGCCTATATAATCTGAATCTGTCAATAATTGGGATTGAATAAGGAAACTAAATAAGGATTTTTTTTAAATTTATTTTTGGCAATTTTAAATTTGTTTTAACATAATTTAAATTTAATTTAATATTATTTAGTAAAAGACTTACTTTTATTTACTATAGCTTTATTTGATGTTTTTTACAGACCGTATTAAGCAAATATTTGGAGAGACATTTGTATTACTCATCTTTTACTGATGATTTCATTGTGATTTTGGATTTATGAACAAATTCATTTTTCAATAGATTTTCAGGCCCAGTTGGTAAGATGAGAAGCCAGTGTACACCGGTGAAGAAAATAAAACCAAAAATAAATAAACAAACTAGAAAATGTTCACAGCTTGAATTTTTATAACAGGAGGAGCCCATGTGTTGAAAAGCTTTACATTCAATGGCTACAAAAACATGGTTGAAACAACTCAACAGAAAAAAACTAACTAGAACATAAAAGGTATTTATTTAAATTTTAATATTTCTGTAAATGTACATTTGTGGTCTGATTACTCTTACATTCTTTGTCTTGTGTTTTTAGTCTTACAGCAGTTTATCCTATTAGAATTGCAGCTACTTGAACTACTTACCTTTTATAACTCAGGAAATAGAAAAGTCCGTTTGTGTAAATAAAACCAGCCATGTTCTTGCTATGAAAAAAGCCGTAACACTCATTCTGTAATATGTTAAAGGTCACTGACATGGCAAAAATGCCCTTTAATTTGAGAAACTTTAGACTGGTTTAAACAAATTACATTATACACAACAACTGAGCAATTCAAATTCATCCTGTTACGTGAAATGTTCTACTGACACACCTTTTATGTCAGATTAAAAATATTATTTTTCCCTTGATTCTATACAAAAAAATCCAAATTACAAGATCCAGCAGATTACATGCAGTGATGATAAAAATGTTGTAAAACCATATATAAATTAGTACTATTACTATTATTAAAAATCAGACTGTGTTATATTTTATCCTGTCCCTGACAAACAAACAAAAAAAAAATCAGTTGAGAAATATGCATGTGATTAGATTTCAGACTCAGGTGGGCCCACTGGTTTTTCATTAGCAGAACTGAAAAAGAATGAAACAGGTCGCACTCAATAAAGACAATACGCTTAGTACTGGTTTCTTTTTTGCTACAATGCTAGAAAGTAAAAGTAAAAATAAGCAGGAAAAACAAACCATGACCGATTAATATGATCCAAAGAAACACTTCAGTAGAGAACGGTGCAAATATAGTGTATAACCTTCTTATATACCTTACTCTTCATCTGCAGTATTAGGGGAAATAATTTAGGATTAATTCCCAAAGAACATTGTGAACCCTTTTGAGGTGAATATAACCTTACCTTCCAGCGATTTCCACACTCGTTGCACAGCACAAAGGTGGTCATGGGTTCATCAGCACTCCGTGTTTGCACCTGTGCAGGCATCAAAAGGAGACAATTGTGGTCTATCAACATCCTCCCCCCCCCCCCCCCAACTTATCTCAGATATCATGTAAGAAACCTTATGAATTTGCTCAGAATTTTCCACTAGTGGAAAAAGACAGTCTCAAGAGAAGCTGTTTAAATGTTGCAACTACTCAAAAAGATATAAACTTACACTGCTGACTAAAGAAGTTTACCCTGGCGAGGTAAAGAAGGACTTTTACTGTCCTTATTATAGCCTCAGTTATGCACAGCGATGGGGATGAAAACATGAGGATCCCCACGTAGAAGTTTAGGGCTGCCCTGCCACACCCTGGAAGGAAGACTGAGCATGAGGGCCATACCTGGTTGTAGGTGCAGTTCTTCTTCTTGCACTTTGCACACTGCAGCAGGTCGGTGGTGGTGCCACCAGTCTTAGCCATCTGATGCTCCCGAATGGCTTCCTGTGTCAGCACATTTCTCAGCTGCTTCAGCTCATCACTGGCCATCTCCTGCATTGTTGAAGAAATGCAAATGAAACACACGAAATAGTACAGAACTAAAGTAAGACCAACACAGCAACTGAAGGACTGTCACATTGTCATACACATGAAAATAACATTTTTCTACGTTAAAAATGTGTAATGTGTAATGATCAAGGGACTGTAACATTTCCCATAAGCCTTTTAAGACCCAGTCACCCCAGGTGTAAGCCACCTCAGCGGTCATGCTGGCAATGCGGCTCAGCTCTATAGCCCCTGCCAGGACGTTCTTGCGCAGGCCTGGGTTCTTGGGGTCCTTAAGGTTGCTGATGCGGCTGCGTACACGATTCTTGTACTTCATGTCCGTGGATTTCAACTCTTGGTAGATATGTGTGGACGAGCAACGCTAAGGTACTCCACAGCCATTTAAATGTGATAGAGCATTTAAGCACACAGACAACAAATTAGGTACTTAAAAGTAGAAGCCCAACAATATTATCAATTCAGATAAAAGCACTACGGTATCTTGTATGACTATCGAGAATTTTGTTTTTATATGTTCAGGTTAGGATACTATTGCCTCACACAGATGTAAAGTGGCATTAATCACTCATTTAACGTCTAACATAGAATTAGTTTGGATTAATCTGCAATGGATTGTGTCCCATCCAGGGGTTGCTTCATAGCCTAGAACTCTACGATTTAGGAACGTCTCCCAACCACTGCGATCCTGCTCATGGTTAAGCAGTTAACTCTGATGGATAGATGGAATTTGGATCAATGCTACTTGGATTATGAGATCGTGATATTTAGCTTTTATTGCTTATAACGTTTCCTCACAGATGCCTTTTGGGAACAAATATCAAAAATTTGAAACATTTACTTATGTGGGATGAAAGAGACTGAAAGCCACTGTCAGTTTGTCTGCTACACAAACCAAACATTTTTGAAGAGGGCAAGGACACGAGAAACTAGCAAAGAAACTGAAGGATATGATCTTCAATCTCCGCTGCCATGGAGTCACAGTTAATGCCAAAATCCTTGTAGTCATCTGGGTAGAGAAGGGGTAGATTTTACCTTGTATTTTGCTTCCACACAAACAACACAAACGGTACATTCCTCATTTGGAGAACACTGGCATCTGGGTGTAGTGTAAACCAAAAGGCACTACTATATGTTATACAAATATGCATAGTTCACTGAAATAACCAATGACAATATGAGTTAAATTTTTTCTCTTTTAAATTATGCAGTACAAATAACACTGTGACATTTCTAAGTGTAGACACACTGTACTAAGAAACTACACTGGTCTTTCTCCTACAGGTTCATTTCAGTATATTCACATCTCTGGGCACATAAAGCGTGTGATTATGGTCCCACCATTAGTGCGCAATGCAGTGGCCAGCATCTCAATGCACTTGTCCCGAACTGAATCCCCTGTCAGCAGATGGGGAGGCAGCACCCCCCCTGTGGGACTAAAAGAGGGAGAGATGGGACTGGTGGGCGAGGTGGGGGTCTTCGGGGTCTCAGGCTTGGATTTGGTGTTACTCCTATTAAAACAGAAATGGGGACTTCAGCCACCAATCACTTTGCTGTCAAGATTATAAATTCCAGTACTCTATATCAAAAAAAGAGCAGTGATAGAAGAAGCAATAAAACTATTGCCACACCTGCATTACTATCCACACAACTGACAGCATCTTCTGTCTTCCCATAAAGATGATTTGAAAAACATGGCAATAGTACAAAAATGTCGAGCTTTGTTTAATAATTAAAAAGAACGCACATCTCCAGGTGTCTTCATGAATTTGTCATAACCAAAAGCAGGCCACAGCCTGTAGTTTGCTAACAGTAAACTCTTGCTGCTTACTCAGAGAAATGGACCTTCTGAAAATTACATACTTTGCTCAAATAAGCCCACCTTTAAGGAACTGGCAGCTTTCTTAAAACAGCAATTTAAATCAGGCCGCATGGCATTCGGCGATCAGAAAAATCATCTACACTACACCACAATAATGACAGAGAACAGGATACCACACCGAGCCGTAATAAGCACATAGAAACCCAAGATGCTCATAAATACAGGAAGCACAATATCCCATATTCCTCAGTGCACTGCAGACAACTGCCTGGATACTAGGGCACTGGTGGAATCCCACTGTAAAGGTGTGTAAGAGAATCAAACAACCCAACTAACTCCATGCCTGCTGAGACTTGCAGTTCTAAACCCCCGACCCAATGCTAATACCTGTGTGGGCCTGTTTGTTATTGACAGCTTATCGCTAGTGCAGGCAGCTTGGGTATTTGCCAGCTGTTGCTGCGTATCGGCCAACTATTACACACTCACCCAACACTTGGCACTGCAGGAGACCGATGATAACAGCTGGTGGAGCCACACCAATGCAACAGTTGTGTTTTATTATCAACTTTTCGTGCATTAAAAAAACTGATAAAAAAGGAGTGTATGCCTTATTCTCTAACAGCACGTGTTTAAATATGAAGGCCTACCGGTCACGGCTGTCAGTAGAAGGCTTTCGTTGCAGAAGTCCAGAATTTTGGGACTTGGGGCCGTCAGAGTCCCTCCTGAGAAGCAAAGACGAACAGTCTTTATCTGCAAGCCCCCTTCAAGACTCACCGTATCTTAGTGTATTTGCTGTACATTAATTTTGCTAGACAGCATACAAGCTTCATATATGCTGAATTAAATAGTCTATTTCATATTGCAGAGACAGGTCACGATAGCTCACAGGGCAGGTGCCTGAACACGTTCTACATACCTGTCAACCGAGAGTTTCCTTGCAGGTGGGCAGGTGCCACTCTTGGAGCCATTGGTCTCTCCCCTGAGGAAATGAGAGTAAGAGGGATGGTTCAAATGTGTTATAAATAAGCATACTGTTCTGGTTCTGTCTCTCAGCTGGCTCCCCACTTCTGCCATGATCTATCGTATGACCCTCCTGTAAATACTCAGGTACATGCATGGCTTGGCTCCTCAATACCTGCAGACACCCATTTAGCCCTGCTGTCCCTGCCGTAACTACTGTTCCAACCCCGGCACCCTTCTCAGTGTACCTCCTCTCCTCAAGCACATGAGAATGGATCACTCATTCTCTGTTCTAGCTACCAAGCTGTAAAATGAGCTTTTGACTCAAGTTAAAGTCTGTTTTCTGCCTTCTGACTTCCCACCGCCTCTTAGAAAACCCGTATCTTCATTTGTTACCTTAGAGCGGTCCAAATCATGAATAACTGTCTTGTGAGTTATTCATGATTTTTTCCCAAAGTATATCTCTACCTTCACAACCCTCCTTTCTTTGCAGTAGCTTTACTTTCCCTGCAGTCATTCACTTTCTTACTTTGTATTTGACTCTTGTTTAATTCAAATGATTGTCTGCGCTAGTCCTGTGTTTTTCTTGTATTTGCTGCATCGAAAAACATCATCCTTTATTAGGATAATCTGATTGTTTGACTTTCTAACCTTGTACACTGGCTCCTCATGTCATGAACAGTTCAGTTAAGAATTTTCAAACGAATGTTTCCAGATTATTTATTTACTTTTTTATTTACGCTGTGACCATGCTCTGGATAAGCTGTTAATGATAATGATGGGATGTATAATTGTTTTATACATTGTGTTTTGCAAAGTGAATGTAACCTGCTTTTCCACATCTAGCTGTCTGCTGACAGAAAAAAACACACTCAAAATAGGAGCATGGGGCCACCTTCATTCAACTGCCTTCAACAGTGTTTACAGCTCTTGGTGTGCTGTACATTTAAAGGATGAAACTATCAAGTCTGCATTTATTTGGAGGTTGTGAAAAACAATTGGTTTTAAACAATTAAATAAGTCAAACCATATATACAGCATAAGCTAGTTCATTATTTACTTGTTTCACATTTTCTTTACAAGTGTCTTCCGTAATATGTACACAAATGGCAAATGGAGATACTTATATGATTACCTTGTAGACCTACCTGTTTACGACAGCTTACACTCTATGGAACTGGTAGCCTGACCCTTGCAACAGAAGTATTACTTTCGCAAGTTTTGGAAAGCTCCCCTTCATCTGTGCAAATTGTGTAGATCCACAAATTATGAGCATTTTGTACCTCTCAGATTTAGATTCAGTGGAGTGCCGCTTCATGGGTTGAGCAGCCTTTGAGTCCACAGTTTCTCTTCTGCAAAAAAAAGCAACCAGTTAAACTGTTGCCTGGGAAGGTGATCATTGTGCAAAACTTTGCCAGTAGAATAGACCTAAATTACAGATGATGGCACTTCAAATGAACGTGGGAAATCCCTAAATGTCTCACACAGTTTTTTGTTTAAATTTCCTTTTGCCAACCATTAAAGATCAAAGTGCAGAAACTGCTATTTTTTTATTGCAAAATGTTTATTCCCCACAGTTTTATACTCAAAACATGCCCAAAATCACACCAGTGGAGTGGAAATAGATCATAAATGATGACACATCAGATGCCGTCTAACACAGAAATCCTTGAGAATCTTAGTTCCCTTCGGAAAACATTCAAGGTTAAAAAGCAGAAAATGCAACTTGCTTTACTGCAGTACTACCTTAGTTACAAGGCCTTATCCAGAGAGGAAAGTGAAGAAGTAATAACATATTATATATCACCAAACTGTATTATCCTTAAAGTGGTTGCATTTTGCACGTAAGTACTGTTAGTGCTGTTGAACAGGCAGACACTGCAGACAGCAATGTGCGCACCAGTCGTAATCCAGTGGAAAGGTGGAAAGCAGAGTAATATCAAAATAGATGTTACCAAACTTTATTACCCTTATGTCACTGTGTTTCATATATAAAATCACATCCATGTTTACATTTGCACTTTGTACAGATTCTGCAAACTGCTATTTTATTAATTTGTACGGTGTGTACATGTGAAGTGGCTTGTTTGTCCTCATCCTGACAAATTAGGTTGGAACTACCTGGAGGCAGCCTTCACACGTGTGTGTAGAGCCCTGTGTGTTTAACTACGCTAAAACCTCACTTAGGGTGTGAGGTACAATACTTGCATTCAAAATTTCAAGTCTGTGGAATAAAAAACAATGCTATGTGTAAAGAATGAATGAAAGGATAAACAGTTAAGCTTTACAGATTTAATTTTTTAACTGAGCTGAATTTATGCAAGTCTCTATTAGAGTACTGTCTTCGTCACATTGTATGAATTGGCCAGTATTGTGTGTAGTGCTGTCAGTGTTATTGTATGAAAGAGAGAGACAAAGAACGAGAGGGAAAGAGAGAAAGCACAAGCCTCATGCCGTTGGTCAGGGCAACCAAAGCTCTGAATGTGACGCAACTATGTGAGCATAAAAAAGCAAATGAACAAACAGTCCGACAAACAGAGATTGATTTTTAAATATAAAGAGATGTTTTTTACACCAGACAATTGAACTCTACTACATTTCTTGGCACACATGCACACACGCCCATAGCCGACCTGTCTTTTTTCCCATCCTGACTGGGTCGTTTAAGATGCAAATCTTTTGTATCTGGTGAGTCTTTCCTGGAATAAGAAAATCTTTTAACACTGTAGGCATGGGAGAAGCATAAAACATGCTTCTTCAGATTTTAAAAACTGACAGCAGACAGATGTCATGCATTATTGTGAGAGAAATGTAAAATAATTCTGTCCAATAAAGGTCCAGGCTTAGCAGTGCTGTCAAATGCTAAAACAAATAGGTCAGTGAAAGGCAGCTAGCAGAAAATGACCTCTACGCTGGAAAGGAAAAGCTGCCAAAGAGTGCAGAGTACATTATCTGGAATGGTTTGGAGCCAGATTTTTTTTGCACACCTGTCTTTTTTGGTTTCCACGCATGGTTGTTTTGGCAGCTTGTAATTTGTAGAGTCCTTTCTGGAAATGGAAAATGGTTTGAACACGTTCAGAAGTGCCTCTGCTTATACCATAAATTTGCACAGTACATTTCAAATTAAAGCAAGATCAATCAAGACTCACTGCATGTTCCCTACCAAACATGCTCCATCCAAAGGAAGCCCTACATATCAACACCACAGAACTCCAAGACTAACACTCGAAAGGACTCCCAAAAAAAAATTCCACTCCAATGTAATTGCCAAGCTAAAACTATTAAATGAAATACAAAACGTGCTTTTTGAACAAGACATATAATTAGTAAAATATCCCACAAAAATAAATACAAAAGCAACCTTAAAACCAAATTTGGGGATGAAAACAAAATTACAAAAAGATGCAAAAAATAAAATACAATAAATGCAAAAGGTAAGGTCCTCTGGGGCCAAAACTGTGGTAGTTCAGTTGCAAGCGCTAAGGTGGTAAATAAATCAAAGGGCATCTAGTCCCAAACCTTTCTTTTTTGGAATCCTGAGACACTAGTTTTGGGGCAATGTGTTTGGAATTTGTAGACTCCTTTCTAGAACCAAGTGAGAAAATCATGTGAAGGTTGTTCATGAATGATTTTGTGGTTTCATCGTAACACAAAGCTCAGCAAAAACTCGCGAATCACAAAATGCTCGGGTTATAAGGAGCTAATGCAACGAAGGACTTGCGATTCTACAGGACACACCCAACACCACAGCTAAACTCAGGTCAGACCTCTCATTCTTGCCTTTCACTGCTTGGACTCTGGGAGTGGGTGGAGGATGAAAGTGGAGAGGAAGAGGAGGAAGAGGCAGGTTTGGGTCTGTAGCAATTTTCCTAAATGAAACATATGATATATATGAAATATGTCAGATCAGAATTCACCGAGAATGTATCCCTGTGTCCACACCTTTCATCCTTTCTTCTATCATTCATTCACCGAATTTATTAACTATTCAATTAGAATCATACTGACCTGGAGCTGATCTCAGGAAGCACAGGGAACAGCTACCATCAGACACTCACGTACATGCCATCAGTTACACAGCCATACACCAAGGCCATGCTAGAGCTGCCAGTTTACCTACACGTGCAGGGGAATCGGTGCACCCAGAAGACATCCATGTAAAGACAACAACATGCAAACCCCACTCAGAGAAAACATGTAAGATTTTAACCTGCAACGTCCATGCCATCCTGTCTTCAACATGACTTTCGATTTTTCTGTAATTATTTTAGACCTATTCAGCTTTTACAGCAAATGTGGTTAATTTCTAACTTTACAAACCATGAGGATGACTGGCAGCTTTTTATGACTTAAACATGAACACTTTTAACCACAAAATGTAACTCACACAGATGCAACTGTTAAATTTTTAGTACACCTGTAATCAACAAGGCTGACAAATGATACATGCAACAAATTGCGAAAAATCCCTGTTTTATGGGTGTAAAAACAAAACAATGTAAAAAGATTTTTTTTTTTTACTTGGTACTTATAGTGTCATTGCAAAACAAACAAGGCAACAGCTAACAGACACCTGTATGCGAGACACATTTAGCAGATGCCATTAATTCAAATTGCATCTTAAATTTAACACACTAGGTTTTTCAGAAAAACGTGATGTTTAGGATCACAATTTGGTTCCTTCTTGCTCCCAGCAGCTGAACATACCCACGGACTGTGTTTCTCACTCCATTTGTGGGCCATCATACAACTAGCACGACCCTCCCATTTTTATTCACTGTTGCTACAGCAGTGCTTCCTGCACGTATCATGTCAACAAAATCAAAGCAAAGCATCATCATTCGCCATCATTATCTAAACATGAACACAATGCATGCTTAGGCCAGCTCCTGACCTCTCTTTCTTGCCTTCTGCTGATGACCATTTAGGGGAAGTGGGAGGGTGAAGGTGAACAGGGAGGGGAGGAATAGGAACGCTTGGATCAGGAACTTTTGGCCTAAAAAAAGTTTTAAAAAATCTGGTAATATTTATGCTTATTAAAACCAACGCAGTACTTTGATGGCTTGATAAAAACATGCAGTGCATTACCGCATGTTCTTTGAGGTCAAAATGTTTATTTTAATTACAGGGAATAATTATAGGGGAGAGGTAGCAAAATATCATACCATGCAAAAATACAGTTACAGATTCTATTAATCAAAATCCACACGCAAAAGACACACGGTGCTGGACTGTAACCCAGAGCACAGGAGTTACGGGGCTCCAGCCTAACCTCTTCAATACGTCAGTGCAGATATTAGTTTATTCTTATTTACCAAGAGTTCTTCAGCACAAAAAATGTGTTGTAACGTATCTTGGATGTTAATGTCTCTGTACAGATGAGCAATGTATTCATTCCATCAACTGAGGGTTAGTTATTGCATAAGGCTGTGGAAATGAAAGAGATTGTACTTTTTTGTGTCACTGCGGTACTCCAGAATTTTACACTTGTTCTTTCTCAGTAGCAATTAACATAACAGCTGTTGGTCTTAAAATCAGCATCAGATCCATCACAGAATGCTATATGCATGCAAATTAATAAGTCTATGGTCTGGAATAAATGCAAAAAGGGATTGCATGTATGATGACATAACATTGCAAGCAACTTTGAAAACTGAATCTGACAGCACCACAGGAGAGAGTAAAAACTGTAATTTTTCATGCACAGCAACATCATCAGGCATAGATCATGTTCCAAAGCACTATGCACATTGACAACATCTAAGAAAGCAGCACTTGCTAATATATCGTACATATCAACATCACGCAGAAGAGCACTTTTTTATCATGCACTATTCTGAAAAAAGGAACCAACTGTTGTATGTATTTTGATGTCACAGCAAAGCAGTACACTGGATTCAGTCAAATCCCACAACCATAAAGTACTCTCAAACCCTGACCTTTCCTTCTTTAATTCAGCTGGTGGGTGCTTGGGAAGGGCTGGGCAATGAGTTTGAGGAGGAAGAGGGGAAGAAAGAGCCCCAGAGTCCACTTCGGCTTTCCTGAATTTTATAACAAAAATCCCTCAGAGGGACGTCTTTAAAAGCAGTCTGTCAGATACAAAGGAGTCGAGGCTTTGAGAGAATAAGGAGTCTCACCTCTCGTGTTTTTTTTTGGGTTCACCCACATGTTTGTCTTTTTTTGTCTGCTCTCCTGACTGTTTTCTGTGTTCACCCATGAGTTTCTTCTCAGAATTTGAGATGGGTTTAGTTTCAGCTGAGAGCTTCCTGTGACTTACAGTCAAACAAAATGGACTCAACCGACAAGACATAACCACAGTGGCATTTTTTATAAGGCAGTGAAACTGTGTCACAAACTTGGGATTCCAAGGTCTTATTAACATTCACTTTTTGTGTACCAAAACAAGTTTCAGTACAGATTCAGTCAATTTCCAGTTGTGGAATATGTTTTTCAGGTTCTCTCAGCTCTAGTTAGTTGCCTACCTTGACTCTTCCTCAGAGGATGCCCTGGCTACTGGCCCTTCATTGTTTTGAGTGTTGGCTTTGTTGGGGTGTCTCCAGTTTTTGTCGCCTGGCCTCTCTGTCTTTTGTGACTGAGATGATTCTGGAAAGGAAAAGAGATCCACTGGGGTTAGTACTTCAGTGCTTGTTCTACATCCTGCATAATGAGGACACTTTCTGCTCTGTCAGTAGCCAGTAACTTAAACCTGAGGTAAGCTCCCAGAAGGTGTACAGTTGTTAATGTGCAGTTAATTTTTTGGACTAAAATGATTCCTGTGCTGTATACCAGGCAGCCCCTATGCAGGGACCCAAGTTTTGGCATAGCCCCTACCCAAAAGCTTTTTCCAGTTCTTGATGAGGATTTTCGCCAGGGTGATGACCTCCTCATCTGTGCAATGCTTTCTGATTCCATTGACAGACAGGCCGATCCTTGTGTCCTTGACAAACAAAAAACAAAATGACATGAGCATGATGAGCCAGGCCACAATAACAAAGAGAAACCTCATAGAGACATAAAAATGTATCACAGCTATATCCTAAAAGTTTACAGAAACTACCCAACTGTGTGGGATTTTTGACAGATGTCAGCTTCCATGTGGAGCCATTATTCATACATTTTCTTCATTTGTACAATACATGTCTTACAGTTAACTGATAAACACAAACACTTCTTTCCCTGAGGTGCTCCATGTTCTGTTAAGTTCATGGCATGGTAGGTTGCAAGAAATTTAACAGATTTCAGGTCATTATACATAAGAATGTTCTGTAAAATGGCTCATATTGCTCCAGATTTTTATGTCGCTATTTAAAATAACTATATAACTCAAACCTAATCTACTGCAGGGTTAATTATTCTTGCAAATACACTTATTTTATTTGCATATTTTTATTCCATCCAATGAATAAAATGATCTTTAAAATACTAAACATAAAAATGTTAATTTCTGAAAAGTAGAGATTAGATTTAAAGAAGGATGTTGTATGATAAATATGACATTTGCAGAACTACACGTGAAACATAAGTGTAGTCCATGTTACTTCATGACAAGAAGTTTGAGCATGCATAATAAAATAAGCAGTGTTTTTCCTTCATAGTTTCAATGTACCACATTAATCTTATTAGTATTTTTTGTGGTTTCACTTCTGTTTTTAGTGCAAAACTTAAACAGGAAAAGCTAAATGATTTGTGCTCTTTATACAAAGCACAACTGGTCTCCTTTACAAGAGCAAACATTCAAGCACTAAAGAAATTCTTTATTACCAGGCTTCATGCAGTGCCTAGCCAAGGCATTCAGAGCCTGCGACTGTTTTTACATGTTGCTTTTTGCAAACGTTATAGCAAAATCTTTGTGGAGTCACTACTGATATCCCACAATAAGATTTATTTTTTGCAGATATGTTAGACAAAGGCCAAAACTGAATATGTGGGGTGAGACAGAATTACAAGTCAATACGATCAACAAATACCTAGTTGCCATAACATTCCTATTTAAGCCATTGTTGTCCATCGAGTACTTTTCCCCTGAAACAAGAAGCTGAGCATACAGATCGGTCTTGATCGCTGTTTACCCAGACCTATCAGTTCTAAATAAAGCATCAAAACCCAGAAAATGCATCCATGCCTCATCTTGCCCTACGAACCAGTACAATTATCACACTCGTTCTAAGTTTTCATACAGAAAGCAGTCTGTGGATACAGTGAGGGATGTGTATTATTAATACTTTGTTGGTCATGACATAGTGGTTTAACTTGCAAAGAAACTGAATGATTAGCAGGTTTCAGATCACCACTGCGTTTGAAACTTCAGGACCCAGTATACTTAATAAATGATATCAAATGCCTGATGGTTTAGTACACTTTATTCAAAGACGAGATGTTACATTCAAGCACAGCCAACATCACTGTGCTCCACAGGACTGGTCTACTATCCAGTATGTGTGCCCACTGTTTTCAGGCCAGCCTTTCAGGATGGGCAGTGCTGTGCAGTTCTACCTGTAGCAGCTTCAGAGTCATGTTGAATCCCTTCAGTTCCTTCAGTAAATCAAGAGCACCCTCCTAAAAAGTAGAACGGACAGAGAGACATGGTGAAAACCTGACAGGGAGCACCCTACTATTTGCCTCACAATAGACATCTTGTCTCCTGTGCTTCACCAAAGTGACACAAGTTCACTTTATATTTCACAGTTTTTCTAACGTGCAAGAGTCGATTTCATGCTGGCATCTGAACTTGTTCATTAAGTGCAAACAAATGTTTTAACGTGGCAACTGCAGCTTTTGCCATAAGGCAAGAGTCACGCAGTCATTTGGCATTTAACGTGTTTGACTTGCCATCAGAGTGGTTAAAGCCACCTTGCAGTCTGAAGGTTCCCTTCTCAAAGTCCCATCCTGCTACAGCATTATACCCTTAATGACCGAGTTACTGACACAGAATTGATACAGTAAAATACCCTGCTTTACAAATATGTAAATCACAAATTATCTAACATTGTAAGACATCTTGGGCAAAGGTGTAAACTAAATTAATTTTTACCATTAACTTGAGCACTGTTCCAAAACCACATCTTAAACTAGGACACTTTACTGTAGTGTGTAATAAAATAATTTTAGCAAAATACAGTACCATCAGTACCATTTTGCCAATGTCAAAATAACTGACAAAGTTATATGTGTCATTGCAACATAGTTCTAATTTGACAGTTGTGTAAGTTTATGCTACTTAAAAAACAGTTTAAAAGAAAGCTCATTATTAGGTGCACCAACTGAACCTCGGTCAATGTGATGATAGCTAGTAAATCATATTTCTCTACCTATGTGTGCCTGAATATCTGCACAGGATCAAGTCAGGTACACTTAGAAGATGTGTGTATAAAAGATGCTTTCAGTGAAATGCAGTGTGTGGACACCTTTGCTGACTGGTCGCAGAGATGTCAAAACCTGTACTTTGAAACAAACATCTGTTTTGTTCAGCAAACCGTCCTTGAGTGACAGCTTTCATAAGACAGTGGTGTCACTTTTCTTATTCACAGTAGGTGGCCAAAACAATGCACACATTTATTTTCTGTGGAGTCTATATAGTTACAGTCGTGAGATTTTACTGTGCAGCGGAGTGAAACAGTTGTCACTGAGTTGCCAGTCTGGAGAGCTGCACAACACCTGTCAACATCTGCCACACACACACACAAACAAACAAACAAACAAACACACGCACACACTTACAGACTGCATTCAGAAGTTGAACTTCGCCATTAAAGTATCAGCACTGTCCTGTTCGCCAGTCCCTGACAGCTCTTACTTCACTCTCTTTCTCATTCTCTCTCTGTCTCACACACACACACACTGCCCCGTCTAGCTGCCGTCCTCACCATGTTATTTCTAGACACCATCTTGTCCAGTTTCTTCGCGATCCGCACGAGCTCCTCCTCCCGCGTCATGCTGGCTGCTAGTGGCCTTCGTGAAACTCCAGGCGGCCGCGGGCACTTTTTCCTGTTTTGTTACCAACGGTTATTTCTCAAATATATATGCGTATAAATACATATATACATATATATATATATAGGTAAACATATATTAACCCATGTGTCAAGTTAAGTTCCGAACTGAAACTTCGCGCGTGCGCTCGCTCCGTGCGAGTTCGCCGCAAGGGAGGGGGTGGGGGGCGTGTCTCGGCCGCGGCGGGGCGGGAGGGGCGCGCGGGTGGCTCGAGCCACCTGCTGCGCCCGTGAGACACGTGGACGCGCCTAAATATAGACATACAGTAGCATTGAACCCTGCGGACACACACCCACCGCGCTGTTAGATCGCAGTGTTAGATCGCTTACACATTAAGCTCATTTTAACATTTACTTTACAACTTATCATAACAGACCTGCTTTCGTAGCGGTGCAATACGTGCAGCAGGTGGCGCAGTGGTTAAACATACCGCCTTGTACCCAAAAGTGTTTAGGTTTCAAACCCCACCTCCTGCTGTAGTACTCAGGCTGAAACTCTTAATACACATTGCAGTAAAGTTACTCGCGGTGTAAATAATTTTGTAATAACGCCTAGATTTGTGCTCTAAATATCCTCTTGAGATATGAAGGCTAGCAGTGCTGCAGAAGGTATTTAAAACAGTATATTGCATAAATGGTGCAACAAAATCAATAACGGATTAAGAGATGACTTATACCTTCGATGATGACAAATATAAACCGTCTACGCTATGGATTAGAAATGTAAAAACTTCCAGAAAAGTTCTGAACTTTTTTCTTTTTAAATATGGTAAATTATTCTGATAAATTACTCTAAGGATTATATTAAAAGTGCAGCATCCTGAAACTGTGTGATAGGAAGAAATGTTACTCAAGGTACAAAATATGCTGCAGGTTATATATTGGTTATTTTTTCTGCCCACAATATATTTCAGTCTAGTGAACATCAGTGCTCAATCTGTGGCATTGAGTGACATTCTTGGAAGACTGTGACAATGTGCACAGAAATATTTGCTTCTTTAATAGTAGCCTGCTAGAGTCGAAGAATATACTACTGGCAAGCAAACCTTGGAAAATGTTTTTTACTGAACAGATGCTGTGGACATATGAAAGAATATGACAAGGATATGAAAATTATTTCAGTTCATTACATTTTTAACTGGCATATTAGTCAGATTTAAACCAAATAATTTAGTAAATGTATTCTTTGAAAATAAAATATATCTTAATATGAGGCCCTAAATTGTTTCGGACAACATCTGGTTGTTCTTTCCTTCCACAACATAATTGGCTTTTAATCTGTCTAATTTAACATCTAGTTGCTCATACTGTCTAAAATTTGCTCCTTTTTTCATGAGCACAGTCATACGTTTTGAAAGTAAGGTTCAATACTAAAGCATTAATACATGAAAATGAGTGAATCTGTATAAGGCATGTCAATGAGGAACTGGATATACAAAAAAGGCCATTACAATATTATTTTTGTGTATTATCATTAGCAATTTAACTAAATTTTAAAAATTATGTACATGTGAACTGGACTGATCTACTGAGCTACATTTTGTCCACTTTTGAAATGACTTTTTTCTTTTACGTACATACAATGTTGCAAAATCTTTCTATCATGTAATTTTGCCAGCCCAGTGCCATAATGGGGAAGTCCAGATGTTCAGCAGCTATGATTTACTGTAGTTTAGTTTGGTTTTTGTTTTTGAAGCAGCTTAGCAGAACCACTTCTTTTTTAGTATATGTATACATCATTTTTTATCTATACGTTATAATTATATGCACAGTGGGTGTCAAAACCTTCTACACCCTTACTGAGATTTCAGTTTTTATTGATGTAAAGTCTCTGATTCTTTATACCTTTAATAAGATCTTGCAATTAGTAAAAACAATTTTAAAAACTTTCAGCAGATTGGAAGCCGTGGTTTTTCTCCTTCTCTTAAAGAAGAGTTCAGCCTCAGGTCAGTTCACAGACTTTTCCGGAGGTTTGGGGGCTGGACTCTTTCATTCCAGAGCACTGATGTTCGCGCTCAACGCGCTCGTGCTCAGAGCACCCGTTATTCCTTGCTTAACCGTGCACTTTGGTTTTCATGTTGAAAAGGTACACATTATAGTTGCAGGTATTAGCTTTCCCATCAACCCTGACTAGAACCTCTGTTCTCACTGAAGTGAAGCAGTCCCATAGCATGATGCTGCCACCACCATGATTGACAGTAAGTACTGTGCTCTTTTTCTGATGACTTGTGTTTTTCTGTGAGCCAAAAATATTTGACCACCACCTTTTTTGGACAGAGAGGTACAGCTGGGAAAGGATTGTTTAGAAGAAACAAGCACATGTACTAATATCACACACGGCACATGTAATGTGCACATCTCTGACACTTTATCTTGCTCTACACACAGGCCATACATGCTGTACACACACAGATACTGTGACGTTGCAGTCAGGGCGCAGACGTGTGCAGATGTCAAACAAAGAATCTTGTTTATTGTTGGATGTTGTTCCAAAGTTGTAGTCAAAAGACAAGCGTTGGTCGAAACTAGGAATCAGTACAAAACAAGCGACAAAACCAACAAGGGTAAAGCACAAACAATAGCCATAATACAAAACAGGTCGGTAACCGGAGTAGCAAACAGAATGAACGCTCGGTACACACACATGGCAATACTTCACACCGACATGTGGAACCAGCACAGGTATATATAAGGGTGAGTAAATGACAGACAGGTGCGATGAACCAATAGACAGAGGAGGCGGGACAGGTATCAGGAGATCGGACTAGGGGGCATGACAGATGCACATGATCGTGGCCACAGAGACCACACATGCTGTACACACACGCATACTTTCTCAGTCAAACACACACAAATGTTTGATAATGCATCATATTTCATAACTGTCTGCATTTCCGTACTGCTGTGTGTCAATCTCTGTGGCTTTAGCATGTTGGACCACAGGAGCCAGTAGCTGTTATATGTGAGCGTCTATGTGGCAAACATGATATGAGATACATCAGGCTGCTTCTTGTTTTATATGTCAGTACACAACAGTAATAAGGAGGGGTGCAAATGCATGAAATAAATAGCAGAACTGGCAATGGGAATAGTATGTTGGTGTGACTCGGTGTTCAGTGGCATCCACCTGGTTGATAGAACTAAAAACACGTACTTAGGTATTAAATGCAACCACTGTAAGGCCAAGTTTGATAATATATAATGTGTCATTGCCTTTTACCTTTACACTTCTTGGCCAAGTCAAAGCCTAGTAACTCAGCAATTATATTTAATAAGTTAATAAGTTATGTTATCTTGAGTTCTGCCATGTATATCCATTGCTGATTTCTTGATAGCTTTTGGTTCCTGATTTTGTGGTCTGGGAAGCCGTTTTAATTTTATTAGGTGGTTCTTTAAGAGTTTTATGTGACTGATAAAAAAATGGATCAAAAATTTCCACCCACTACCAGATGTGTGCGTTTTTGTGAAGAATGGCTTCCATACTGACACTGTACCCCATATCTCAGATGAGTGGAAAATAGGTGAAATGGTTGTAATATGTAGGGAGAAGCAAGTAACTGCCATGCAAACCCGCAACAACTCCATTAAGGTTAAGGTTGGCTTCTTGTTAGCTTTCTGATCAGCGTTCTCCTTTTCCAATCATTTTGGAGAAACATCTGAATCTTTGCAATATCACATCAGTGCCATACATACTTCTTAGTTATTGTCTTCCCAGTGTTCCATGGTGTACATAATATCCTCAAAAATGTTTCATACCCACCTTTCTAAATCTGTACCCATCAATAATAAGATCTTGGGGATCTTTAAATACTACCTCGCAGATCATGGTGATATCTGAGCAACCTAGAAACCTTCACGGAAAAATCCCACGAGAGCAGCTGATTTTATTTAGGGTTAATAAGAATTTTTTTAGCTGATGTCAAATGAAGCCACATTGCTTTTGTACATGGTTTGAAATGTGGCTAGTTAATCCTTAACACAGTTTTAAAGGGTGTAAACACTGCACAAATAAAGCATTTACATTTTTATTACTCTTTTAAATGATGATTCTTTGGATTTTCACTTCAGAATTGTGAGTTACAAAATTGTACTGCATGTAAAAAAGTTTCTTGTTTTGATTTGGCATTTTTTATCAGCTTGACCAGAAATGAACATAAAGGTCAATTCTGACATCCACATAATAATATGTATAATGTGGTTCTCATAGCCTTCATATTTATTAAAACCGAATGATTAAGTTTGAGCAAATACATAATGTGAGTGAGCGATTATACCGATCGAAACACAAAGGTTATGAGTCACAGTTCCACACGTCATTCAGAGGCCCTCTGAGTTACTGTACTCATTGTAAATAGAATCAATACACACATAAATTTATATTAGCTTATCAGCAGACTTCTGAAACATGAAGTGCAGAATGAACTTAGGGAAAACTTTATGTATTTTCGAAAGATCTCAACAGAGGGCGTTAAAAGACTGTAATAACCTGTGTTATCAAATAGCAGGTTCAGGAAACTTTAGCAGACAATGAAATGTCCAGACACTAAAAGAGCAAAACGATTCTCTGCTTTTTAGGAAACCGTGTTAAGAATTTAATCTGGTAATGAATTACATTGTCAAGTAGAATAGTTACCTCCCAAATGAGGCCACGTATAAACTCATCGAGGTACGAGTTTCACTTCTACCAGATCAGAACCGACCTGCGTTGACACTTAGTGTCAAGCATCACCAACTGCCCCCCTTGACAGTTATAATCACTCCATTCATCATCTGCGACTTCATTCTTTTTAAAACTACTAATAAAACCACGACAAAAAAAATTAAAACCGTCACATAGAAAGTAAAACTAGTTTATAAAATCCGAGTTAAAACCAACAAATATTTATAATACATGACGGTAAAGATCTAAGACAGTTAAAGACATACCCCAAGGCTCTGGCTAAAAGGCTAAAGGAAACTTACCGGCAGACTCCACCGCAGATGATAGGCGGTCCCCTGGCCTGTTCCAGGGTGCTGCCCAACTCAACCTACCTTTGTGGGTGAGAAAAACACGTCTTCCCCTTTTAAATTAAAATTATTAAAGACAAACGCATGAAAAAATAACCGAAGATCTAATTAACAAAGAAATGATAAATATAAAAAAAAGCCATACTCTATATAAACACCCACCTCCGTGGAAAACTTAACTACACTACAATAACTAAAATCTAAATATAAATAAATATAATAACCAAAATATATGTGGCTGTCAAACGACACATACATAATATATATATATATATATATATATATATAAAAAATACTCAAAATATACAATGAAACAAATAAAAGTGAATAAACGATTTTCACAAACAGCTCTTTCTCCATGTTGACCATGGCTGTGGCAGACGCACAGATCCAGCACTCTTCTGGTTTGTTGGCTTATGTGTCGGCTGCTGGTTGATTCACTTGTTTATCTGAATGTGACAGGACATTCTTCACTCTGTCTTATTCCAGCAATTACAGCTGGCAGCAAGGACTTGATCAAGACTAAACTTTGTTTGGCAAGAGGGAATATTAAAAAAAAAANCCCCACACACACACATGCCAGTGGTCTCCAAGGAGATTTCTGCGAGGTGTTGAGCTCAGTGGCTTAAATTAAAAAAAAAAATATATATATATATATATATATATATATATATATATATATATATATAGAAATGTAACAAATAATCACACTCTTTGTGTTATTTTACAAGTAGAGTAAGTTTTAGTTTTTCCACACCTTTCAGGCTCACTGTAAAAAAGCTGCAGTCACAAAGATGGTCAAAGATGTAGTGAAAAAAGTGGAATCGTCATGCTGGTCACAGGAGCTTTCTTTTCCATCACTCTTACTGTAGCACCGCTGTGTCTTTTGTAACAAAAGTGTGTGAGATTTTTTAAAAATAACCAGTAATATGTCAAGTATGTGTTTTTCACCAAAATATTTTCAGCAGAATATATTAAAAAATGTATTGAATTTATTAAATAATAGGAATCGCCAAAGCAGATGTTTTGTCTGACTTCAAAACACTACAGTAAATACATGTCACATCCTTGCATTTAAGGTAGATATCTTGTAAAGGGAATTCTGTCTGGTTTGTTTTGGAAATATAAAGTTTCCACATCACAAAACAGGAAGAGAAGAGAGGTACACCTGGTTAGAAGGGCACATAAGTGAAAATGTGTGTGTGATGTTGTGGTGCAAGAAACAAAATGAAGAATTTTTAGTTGAAGGACCTGTGCGGACCTGTACAGTTACAGGGCGGAACAGGAGTGCAGAAGGAGAGTTTGTAGTGGTGGAGCAGAAGAGCACAAGCATAAACAGAACAGGTGTTGCAAAAGAAGACAAGTACAGCTGAGTGGAGAAGAAAAGATCCTGGTTGATGCTGGGAATAGGCATGATCGGGATGGCGGAGGACAGGCTAAAACTGAAGATGACCGATGAAACCAAAAAATGTGCAAGAGATCAGAAGTAGATTTTGGTGGAGCACAAAAGAACAGCAAAATACTAGCGATCTTGTGTGCAGCAGGACATTCAGTTTTTCTGGTCAGGGTTAAGGATGGGTGTGTGGAGGGTACAGCGAAGGAGACAGGAACTACTCTGGTAGACAGGTCAGAGGTCAGCATGGGTTGCAATGATACAGGAGCTTGCACAAAACCAGGTGACTAATCCCCCTTTTACACTGCTGTGTGGTTGTAATGCAATTACAAAACACTTACACAACCTAATGGATAAGACAGGGGCAACCCTGCTTCCCGGCCCAAAATCAGGAAAGCCGCTACAACATCCTCTTATGCCACCCAAAATTATCTGACGCCAAGTGAAGAAAAACGGAGGCTATTCTTGTATCTCTCCATTCAGTGGGAAGGCATTCAAAGTAGCCTTAGAAAATGGGCCAGTTCATCTTAAGGTGAGACAGGAAGCAGGTCAGAAGAAAGTCAGGAATCAGGTTAATACTACTCCTTGGCACGCTCCCCTTCAGACAACGTTTCTTTTCCACTCCCCCTTTGCCTTCTCGTAAGGCTGACAAATAAGGCTCTCACATGCATGACAGCTCGCTTCTCCCAAAATGAATAATTCACTTTGATTTGTCCGTCGGAGATTTAATGAAATGTGATTCGGATTACCAGGCACACCGTCCGTTCTTAGTGAGTGCCACATTCCTTGCCAAGCAGGTATGCGATGGACTCCATTCATATGGTGGACCGGAAGGAGTTCGAAGCCAACCTTTCTAAACTTGTCTCTTCCTGCCACCTCTCCTTCTTTCTCCCCATCTCGTAGCTCCCAGACAGTATCCATTCCCCTGCTCCTCTTCCAAGCCCATTCTCCCTATGGCGATTCAGACAAAATTCATATGTATTCCTGCCATTTATAAGATGCTGAATAAGAGAAGGTTTCTAGTTTTGGGAAGCAGGGCTATCATTACCCACTCGCGGAAGGCCACATCAAATCCTGTCTCCCTGCCACTCCAAATGGCACCAGACAGATCTAAGTCATGCCCTCATCTTTGGTTTGGCCTTTCAAAAACCACAAAAGCACACAGAACCACCACATTCACAATGACCTTCTTAGGGACATCTGACAATGTAGGTACCTATTAACAGCTGCCTAAATCCAGCCACCGACCTTCCCGGCATGTGTTACACCTAGCCTGTGGTGTCTTTACCAAGTACATTACCCAACCCTCCTCCTGCCCAATGATAAACCAGAAGGACTTTGCCTGGGTAATTATGGGCTGTTTGGATTGACATCACACAAGAAAATTAATAACCTCATTCTGCTTTCATTTCTGGGGGGTAGCTGAAGTCCTCTGAAATGAAACACCCAGCACTCACAGAAGCAAAAGGTTTTTGAAGAACCCTGCTTCTCTACTGATGCATTGCTTTAACTTTAGGGAGTCTCCTCAGGTACAGTCGGTGGAACAATACTGTGAGGACACCGTCTGTCCGTGTTCCCTCTGCAGTCTGAGTGTCAGCAGCACCCACGTCTCCTCGGCAAGTCCATCGTACTTTCCGTTGCTTTTGGGGACTCTGCCATACCTGTGCAGGTTGTCTCCTCGTGGCACAGCAACTGCTGCCATCCAAGCGTCTGCATGGACTGAAACACTCACCAGCTGTCAGGAATGGTCTGCAGGCAGAGACTTTGATATTTATCATGTGTCTTTTCTACATCAAACCTAGAATTAAATCCATGTTTGGCTTACATCACAGAAAATCCCACTGATTTGAGCAAAATTCACAATATCCCGTTTCTTCTTTTTCCTCTTGCCCTCATCATCAGTCACAATGGACTGCTCCAACCATCCAGAATGTCTACAGCCAAAGGGCTTCACGGAAGGAAAGACAAAACAGTAAGCAGCCCAACAGCAATCAAATACAGTTCTTGCACTGCAGTAGCTTCTCAAAGTGCAAGCCCATAAAAATGTTCTGAAAATGAGCATCTATAGTTTTATTGCTACTTACCTAAAACAGTTAATTGCATATTGGCTCAGGCACACGTGGAATCATTTCTGCTGCATTTCACTGGACAGATCCTGTGGTTCTTTGCAAACTGCCCATTTTATCTTCTGCATTCGATTCATTTTGTACACTCACCCCTGCTCTGCATTCTGAACAGCTCCAAACTTTGAGTACAGAAGTGCGTTTAGTGACTGGGGACAAAGCCTTTCTGGTCTACAGGAGGAAAAAAAACATTCCTACAGTATTTTCAACTTTGCCACTAAATCAATGGTCACCAATTGAGGGATGGTTTTCTAAAAAGCTATATGTGCAATTTTTGTGTTGCCAGCTCCCAAGGGTCACGGGTTTCCACGTTATGCGAAACCCATGAGCCTAAAAATATCTCTCCTTTCAGTGTATAGGCCTTCTGTACCATGCAGTGTCTCAAACAGTGACTACCTTGACTACAATCTGAGACTGGTTCTGCTGTCAACACATTCTTTGGCTCTATCTCCTTCGTACAACCAGGTTGCAAGCGGCAGTATTTAGGTTTGGGGAGTTCTTGAGAAGCATAGCACCCTGGTTGAGTCCTCTTGAGGCCATGACCCAGAGTTCTGGCAAGAGGTCTCAGTAGTGTTACCGTGCAAATCTCTGCTTGTTCTCAATTCCTAATCAACCTACTGTTAAGCCCAGCGGAAGAAAAGCCGTGATCCCTTCAAGGAGACATTCGTTGTTTCTGTTTGCCACTTAAAAGTTTGGCCTTCCTCTCTCAACCCACCACTCAGCCCAGATTCACTGGACTGCAGCCTGGATATACAAGTGAAAGTGAGGACCACCGTGTGACACACAGTATAAGTCATTACGCTTAGATGCCCACTTCTCAGCTGTACACATATGGTTAACATTAAAGCAAAACACATACTTTCTTTCAAGGTATATTTTTCCTTCATGACACACTTTCTGTAAGAATAAGTGTCAGAAGCAGAGCACAATCAGATTAATACCGACAAAGTGTGGGGAGGAATGCAGTTGATCTGAAGATTAAACTTGGTTTAATTTCTCCTTTCTCACCATGGTGTCTGGGGCACCATGGATGTGAAATCTCTCTCTTATAAAACAGCATGGCTGGTGGGACAGCCTGGAAGACATCTGTGTGTCAGAAGCCTGATGAAAGATGGCTATAACATTGGAGACAGACGTTTAGTGGCCAATGCCAGAAGTCTGCATGCTTTGCACGTCAGCTAGAACTTTAACAAGCTAAAGGAACAGCCAGTGGCAGACCCAGCGTGAAGTTTGCTACTGGAAGTGTGGGCTTTGCTTAGCAGCTCACAGTGCAAAGAATGAAATTCAAAACCAGATATCGAAGCAAAATAGCAATGTTCACCTTGGTATGCCACACACTTCCTTAACTATTTATTCCCTTTATGTACCATTACTGATCCCGATAAAACAGAGAATTCTTCAAGAAATATCTGTCACCCAGTGTTTTAACTCTCCGCAAAAGTCACTTTGTTCATATTTCAAAATAAAACTGAAGCATAAGCCAGTGATTTAAATAATAATTTTGCCACATTGCGGTGAGAACCAGTGACGGTATAGTGTGTTGTCACAGCAACAAAACAGCCAATGTCCGAATGAAAGGCAGAGGCTAAAACACCAGCAGCAATAAAACTATCACTGGCCTATAAATGGCTCTGCAGTATTAATGGAAGTGGACAGCATATTTTATGTCATTTATGCCATTCATTATTCCCTGAAGGGCCTCAGTTTTGTGGATTTTTTTTTTTTTTTACTTTTCAATTAATAATTGTTGTGAAAGTTGTCGGGACAAAGTACTTATAAATGTTGCCACGACTTTCTGTGTTCTGAAGTACAGTCATCTTCCACTAGCTCATGAAAGCCATGGCTTTCACAAAGAATGACTTGTACATGTTCCGTGATTGCTGTGATTTTTTTCAACTTTCCTGGTGGTTGGAGCAGCCAAAGCTGCGTCCGAACACATGCGGCAAATTATGAGAACAGGTTTATGTGGTAACCTAGTGATGAAAAATTAGACACAATCCTTCACAAACTTAGCCAAAGAAAGAGTTATTTATTACATTATGTTGCTGTGCTCTCCACTGCTTCCTGCCTCATCTTCCAGTCTCAGTCCAGACCTGCATTGCTGGCATGTAAACGTAACGTTTTGTTCGAGTAAATCAGATACAGACAACATCTAAATAAGCAGACAAAATAATGTCTTCACTTTTTAGCATCTCTCTGGGTCACACGCCTTCTCCCTAGTTTTCCATACAGTAAAGCCATGAAGTCGCAATGGTTAACATTCCAAACAATCAGATCTCAATTTTTCAAATAAATTAGTGTCACTGGAACAGCCCATTTAAGATATGACCACCACTTTCCCATACGACATGCAGGTCATTGTTAGTTTTGTATTCATTTCACTGAAGCACTGTGCAAAACTTCCAATACAGCAAACCTGTGTTCGGTGCCAATAACAAACATTGCTTAACTTCGGCTTTGTCCAAACTAAAATATTCATTTGCTCAAAAACCAACATTTAACTGTAATCTGTGCTTGTTTTTTTTTTTTTTTTTTTTAAATTTGTCCAAAAGGAATATGGCCTCAGTTGCAGCCAAACATCTTGAAATTTTACAGCTCTGTCTTACACCAGGTTGAAGTTCTTATTTTGACACTGGAACCAAATAAGTATATAGCTATTGCATGTTCACTTTCACAAGAAAAAAATCCATAAACCCTTTGATCAGAGGCTGTGGAAAATAGAAGACAGCCCATGAAGGCATTTGGAAAAATAAAAATGTTTGCATGTGTAGTTTTTTGTCATGGACTATGTCTACTGAGTACTATGTTTATTTTTCATGCATGCGGCAGATGTTTTCATCCACAGCAACTTATGCATCTTACAGCTTCACGCATGTATGCATCTGCGTGCTGCTAAAAGACCCAACCGGCATTCTTCGTCTTAAACCTTCACGAGACACAACAGACGTCTAAGGTTGAGTTAAGCTGACAGTCCAGGGATATAACTGACGTGTCTCAAACTGCTCAAATGCGCTCATTTGTTCCCGTTTTGTGATTTGAAAATCCTACTTTTTCCTTAACCACAGCAGTGCTGCTATGTTATAGGTTTTGATAGTTCAGCTTGCATTAAGTATGTCCCACTTGTGGTTTTAATAAGATAATGGCTGACAATGAATCACAACTGGACCAGCTTTGATCTACACCAGCATCAGAAATATAGAATGTCTCAGGGTCAGTTGTGAAGGTGCTGAAATGGTTTGCATGCCATTGCCTGCTGTTTGTGAGGCTCTGGCTCTAAAGCTCCGGGTCTGTGCCAGGCCTGCCGGTAAGGGGATCTCTTTTCCCTACCAGTAACTCCCACTCCCAATACAGAGGTGTTCCTCCAATTGTTGGCCTGCTCCTCGCTGAACTTTCTCCTCCTACCACCACAACGCCCAAAAAGCCGATATCTAGTTATTCTCTCTGATGACAATATACAATTCATATAACGGTCCTTAAAATGAGGATATTAGCACTAAATTTCTATTGCTTCTCGCTGTGAAATAGTTCAGCCCTGCTTCCCAGCATTGTTAGCTGCGAACCTCATCATAAGCATACCTGAAGAAGGAAACAAGTCCACCAGTTTTCCATCCCCTTTATCGTCTTCTACATTTATGTAGAGATTTCATACTTTAATCTTTTGGTTCTGCATGCATCTGCAGTACTCCACAAGCTGTCAGAGTCTTCCAGCACCCTCAAGACAAATGAAGTGTGTTCATACTCAACACCTAAATAACAGTACTGCCTCTGATAGACTGTTCAGTACAGACCTTTGCTTCACAACCCAGATGCTGTTCAGTTGTTCCAGATTGGAAAAAAACACCTTTAGAGGACAAATTCATTTTTGATCTTATGATTCAGATGCATAGTGGTCTATTATACCTTAATATTAGTGAGATGAGTTACACGAATCGTCAGTCAAGTCATTCTGCACGAGCATCAAATGTTGTGATCCCTCAATTGTAATAGTACATGAGCATAATAAGAGAGAATGGTTATTGTTCGTTTTAATGTATATTCTGCCTTCCAAATGATTAAGATTTCAATCCCGTATTTAGATCATATTTTGTCAGATTTAGCAGTTGGCAGGCTATGTCCACACTAAGATTCAGGTCACCTAGGTGCTGTAAATAGAATATTTCCCTAAAGCTCTGTTAGCCCAGTTTAATTGTTCACAAATGCTAAATGACTGCTGTTAAGTTCCTGGATTTATTTCCACTAGCGCTGCGTCACACTAGAGAAAGAGAGAGATACCTGTGTATTACTTCTCACAGTGTGCGCCTGTTATGACACCTGTATGTAGCAAAGTTCAGCTGTGAATTTGAAAGGGGTGGTCATTGAGGGGGAGCAAAATGAATGTAGGCGAAAGAAATGAAAAAACGTAAAATAAGGAAGAGAGACAGTCATCAGGAGCAATCCAAACATCTTTCAGCTGTGCTTTCAAGTTGGGAAGGATTTATTGCTGCCATATGAGATTCCAGTGGCCCAGAGGAAATGGGGAGAATCTTGTCCAGAGTGCTAATGGAAAATCCCTTCGGTTTGCACTGGGTTCGCTTCAGGGTCAGTGCAAATGCAGCTATCGGCACGTGAGTGACGAAGATGATGTCATGAAGCAGAGGTCCTAGTGTGATGAAGTAATGCAGACGCCCTCCCTGCATTATGAGGTGTGATAATTTCTCAGGCATTTATACTCCACACTTTTACATAGCACCTTTCCTGGAATAGAGGGCCCTCTTTTATCTCCTCTTTTTGAGGTGTGACGTGGGAGGATGGTGGAGGACAAGGGGGTCATCTCATAAGTCAAGTTATTCTGGTGGTGAAACCCCATGGGTTACCTGTGTGAAGCCCAAGAAGGCAGGGGAAACCACCGCATCTTCAGGCAAACACTCAAACAGTCACCTGTCGTCCAGCACTTGCAAAGCATCCGGGGTCAGGAAACGAAGGTCTCATTAATTTGTCCTCTGGCTACGCAAAACCCCAGTGGTGCTTCAGCTCGCTTTTATTGCTCTGGCAGAACACCACAGCATCGGATCAGAGTACGTACACCGGTCAAAGACAGATGCCAAAAGCACAATGGCAACGTGAGCCCCATGCTGCTCTCATGATCGGGCTCACACCCGGGTTCATGTCAGGCAAAGCAGCTTCTCCACATTTGGTTCCAAGCAGGACAGACCAATCTGCTTTCTACAGCCAGAGAAAACAGGATGACAAACAGCACAAACTCATGCTCCCAAATCTGTCAACTTGTCTCAAATAGTCATCAGCATTCACATTTCAGAAACGTTCCTTATTATCCAAAGAACATATTTGGTTTTTCATTCTCTCTATGCTTCTTGGTGGGAAATTATATAGCTATTTTGGCCAGGAGATTAGGGTGTGGCTCAGCCTCACTGCACAAGAACACATATAGCCCAGTCCTTGGGTGTGGAACCCAACCCTACACAAACTCAAACAAACATACAAGCTAGAGCAGACGGCACAGGGGTTACAACCGCTCCATTGCTCCCAGGGCCAGAGTGAGACCCAGGAGTTATATGCGGCAGAGTGATGTTTAGTAGTACTTGCAGCCATGAAACATTACCCATGCTATGAGGGAAATCTTGGCAAATAATGACTATCATTACACGTTCAAGCACACATTAAAGCAAAGTGTAGCTTCCTCAGTAGGTCGCTGAGCTCTGCCACCTTGTCCATCAGTTAAATTCAAATTATTTTTCTGCTGTGCTCTTCTCAACAGGTGGCACAGAGCACTGAGCAAATGTCCACAGGATATGACAGTGCAAAGGATAAAGGGATAAACAACAGAGAAGGTCTCATCGATGGACATGTGGGACACGTAGGTGGATTTTTTTCCCCTTCAAAACAATAAGCTAGCACACTGGGTAGTTGACAGTGAACCTACAATACTGAAGTATTTCCTACTGACATCCGAATGCAGTGAGTGCCAGTTGCCTTAATAATTTATGATGTGCACCTCCTTTAACTCACAATATATTGTGACAAATGATGTGAAACATATTTATGCAACAGCAGAGCAGCAAATATGTGAGTGCACCCTCATTCCATCATACTCCCAGAGAAGCCGCAGTTCCTTACTTCTTTAGGTTGCTGGAGGACACAGTTTCAAGCTGTCTGCACTGTTTTTTCATGTGCTCCTTTGAGGAGAATAATGGGTGTCCTCCTAATTCTGACTCATCCTACCACATGTGCATGTAACCAAGTCGTTGTAATAAATATAGCCATTGACTGAAGGCAAATATTTATAAATATTTTTATATTCAGGTCCATATAATTACCCGCTGATGGACTGGCATCCCATCCTTTATTTTGCTTAGCACCCAGTGATTCTTGGACAGGGTCAGGGTGGCCACAATCTTAAACAGGACAAGAGATTAAAACTTTGTTTTCTGGTCACTGCTACCACTGCTACAGCGGTGTTTCTAAGGTCAAACGTTGTCGTAATGTTTGATGCTTCTAGAAAAATAGGAGTAACAGGTGGGGTATGGCTGAGAAGCTGGAGGGCAAGGTATCTATAAAAAGGCTTCAGAGTTATGTTATGTTTGCTATAACAGTATTACATAGGGCCTGCAGGGTGTTGGGTATCACAGGCAGTCAGAGCAGGAAGATCATCAGTGCCGTTCCTGTATATAAGCAAACATTATGACGGATGCATGTGTCCTAAGCTGATGAGGTATGGTAAGGAAAATTTTTACACTGAAGAGAAATATTACTGCATGAAATTTTATTATATTTTTATCTGGCCTTGAAAAGCACTATACATACACTGTCCTTTATTGTGCACTCCTCTACCTTCCAGTACCTGTAAGCACAGGTGTACATACACTGGCTTCTAGTAAACAAATTTATAGAAGTTCAGAGAATTGGGTCTGTGCTGGGAAAAATATCATCAGCAGGAAAAAACACATACAATCTGTTTGAGCAAGGCGCGCTAATAATAGTTATCAGCATACAGTATATTTTCATGGCACCGGTTTATTACAGGAAGAAAACTGCGGAACAGGAAGCATCACTTGGCCTTACAAAGTGCACACAGACTGCCTGCAGGACCCATTCGTGTTCTACTAAGAAGTTGCTGGTGTTATTTTCTGTATAAACATGACCGTGTTTGTAATGATTGGGATGTCTGTTGTTTAGATGTCTTTTCCTGGCTTTTGTATGATGCGACATGTCTAACAAATCTACAGATGACAGGAAAATGACTGTGACTTAAACAAATGTCCTAATGGAAGAGCATCCCTGAACAAATGGGCTCAGTCTAGGAGACAGATTGCAATGGGTGACCATTGGGTGATGATAAAAGCCAGTTGATGGGGTCTGGGAAGATATTTCAGTAAAAACTGTGATGGATTCAATTTTGGAAAAATCAAATTTAGAAAGGGAACTAATAAACCAAACCCCTGGCCACGCCTAACTGTCAGTCAAGCAGAACATTTACATAAATGCCTACTAACCTCTGTGCTCCAACATGTTTCGCTTTCTGCAAACCCACCACAATGCTGCCACCCCTCTCTTATGTTCAGCGGTGACCCAGACAAGGATGAACCTAACCACCTCTCTCAATGGCAGGTACAAGCCCTTCAGGAGACTGTAGGCCCAAAGGAAAAGTACACTTAGCTTTCACCCAAACATACAATCCCCATGTAATATATCTAACTCCTGAAAATTACGCTGCCAGGAAAAATGTATTTTGGAAAGATGGGAAGAACACACAAAAAACCGAGTTAAGTACACTGGTCTGTGCTGATTTCCAAGGCCAGAAGAATCCACCTCACAGCATTTCATCCCTCACATCAGTCTCCAAGATAATCCCAGTCTACGAGCTCATCATCTTAGTATGGCAAATCCTTTTTTTTCTTTAGTCTTAGCCAAATATTACATGGAAAATGATGATTTCTCACAATAAATTTCATGGTATGACTGGGCAGATTTTTGCATCATGCTGCTTGATTTTAGAACTGACAATTATATGCGGAATTATATGTGGAAAAAGTGCATTCTGAATCTAACCACTGTAGCTGAGAAAAATGCACAGCTTCTAGATCAGATTCAGACCAACAGGAGTTCTGCAGTTATGTGCATCATATGTTACTGAAGGTATTTCTTAAGTCTTTTTTGTAAATTATATTTTTAATTACATGCACACTGTGGCATGCCAGGACATGCCAGGCTCTAGTACTGGCAGGGCGGGGAGCTGCGGTGGATGAATTTATGCCAACTTTCATTCCTTCTTCCTACACTTCTAGCACGAGTAATCAAACAATAAAACTGAAACAGGTTTTCCTTAAGAAACAAACAATTACTGAGATTCAAACAACAGTTTACATAAATAAACATAACCTAAATCAAACCTTTAACATAAAGCTCCTAAATTGTCCCCAAACTAAACTTGATCTTCAAGCAGCGAAATTTCACATTTCTGTGTAGTTCTAAACCTCTCTCTCCCAAGACAAAAGTCTTCTCTCTGTGTTTTAAAAGTTCTCTTTTGAATTGACCACACATGGTGTTTGTTTCGTCCTAACAAGCCCACATCAAGTGTGGCTCGGTCCTGGCAGGGAGTGGGGCGGGTCTGGGTAGGCTCCTGTCTGCCACACTCCTCCTACTTCGGACAGTGGCCCAGGCTTGTCCAGACTGGCAATAACTCAGGCAAGGAATGCCCCCATCTGTAACAGCAGAGACAAGCGGCGGTTCATACACAGGGTGTGCCCCTTCTGGAACAGCAGGCAGAAGAGGCCTCCATTGGGCAGAGGATGTACTCCATTGGGGATATTAGGTAGATTATGTGTCCTCTCAGGAGCAACAGGTGGAACAGGTGGCTTGGGTAGAACATGCACTACCTCAGGGAGGACAGGAGCTGATGAGAACTCAAACAGAGGGTCCTTCCCCTTAGGAGTGGCATCCAAGGGGTGCTGCCCTTTTGGACGGCTGTGTCTTCTTGGGAATGGCACAATTAGAAGATATAGGGCCAATCTCAACATCTGGGCAGTAAGGAGGATCAGGAACAGTGTTTGGCTGTTGAACGACTATGTCAGAGAGAGCAGTGTGATCTTGGCATAAAGTGTGAGAAAACAGTGAGGTGATGACACCCATTGATAGGGTCAGAGCAATACAGAGGTAGGGTTAGGGATTTCCACTGCAGGGTTGGGTAGAACGGCAAGGTTCGTTTGCTTTGGTACTGGTTCATCAATATTTCTTGGGGACAGAGTTAGGAAATATACAGCAGCAAAGTCTGAGTGGGCTGTAGTAGCCCAGAGGACCTGGGAGGACAGCAAGGTGAGGACAGTATAGAGGAACAATGTTGGGGTGGTCAGGTGTGGTAAGGGTAATTAGGGTTGGAGAAGACAGGTTCAGGGTTGAAGTTAAAGTTGTGTCAGGGCAGTCAAGGGCACCAAAGGAGGTGAGGCGAGGGGGAAGAGCAGGCACAAGGTCAGACAGAAGAGTGAGGTTCATCAAGGAGAGAAGCAGGGAATGTGTCCTACTCTGTATCCCAGTCTGAGCCTCGGATCTGCTTTGCAGCAGATAGACGCTCAGTGGTAAACCAATATGAGAGCAGGGGACTGAACCCTTTCCTCAGGCAGCGTTACTTAGCTTCTGAGAGGATGAAGGATGCCCATTCTACTGGCTTAGCCTGTCTTCACTGGAATCAATCCCACTGAGGGGCCGTGGCCATTTCTCTGTTCAAAGTCAAAGGGCTGAAAGGGACTGGGCACACAATACTTTAGACCTCCCTGAACTCCTCGTCCTATGCCGTACCTGCTTCAGATTCCTGTTTGGGTGGGAAAGACACAGGGGCTTTTCCCTCAGCCATCCATTGGTACTGTTAGTATCTCAGATGGCCTAGAATCTTGACCCCAAAGACCTCCACACACACACACACACACACACACACACACACACACACACACACACACATTCTACTGCCCTTAGTTGGTCCTGCAGTGGCACAGTGGTCCTGCACAAGTGGCACGTTGGTCTTGTGGTCCGTCCAACTGTCCCAACTCCAGCCAGATCACCCTAAGCAGCCTCTAAAGCTATGCCATGGCAATCCCACAGCCAATGACCAGCCTCCTCAGCCACACTGAGGTCCTCTTTACTTCCGGCCAGTACTGATAAACCAGAGAAAATGCCACCTCCAGTGGTTATCCTTTATAGGAAGCTGCTCAGCTTTCCCTCTGTGTGTATAGTCACTGCAAAGTTTTCCCTCTGGTGCAAGGACACCCTCTGGCTTTCCTTCCAGAAGCAAAACTGCTCACTACATAGACCACTAGTTAGCAGGTCAAACCCAGCATATTGTACTTTTGGTCAAAACTAATATTTGCAATTTTACTGAAAAAGCAGTGAGAATACTTTAAACTACTTTGTTGCTGCACATAACCAGTTGTCTGTGTATTTGAAGTAAAAATTAAGTTGTGTTTTTTATGTAAATTAGCTGTAAACAGATCTTGCACCTTACGTTCTCTCAGCGATTGTGTGTGAGTATCGTTTGACTCAGAATATACTAGGGTGAAAAACGTGTTTTATTTGGGATAGTAGACACAAAAATGCCATCTGTATAAATGTCTGCTTTGTTTCCTGCTGTGATGCTTTTGATTCCAGTCATGATTTAATGTTCCAGGAAAGCCAGGTTGCCGGTGACCTTAAAAGCACTGGCAAAGGCAGTAACGGAAGCAAACCAGCTTTGTGTACATGCACAGTCTAAATGGGCATGAAATGAATCCTCTTATTGAAACGAATGAGACTAAAGGTTGAATTTGCCAGTTCCCTCGCCGCACCTGTTCTCAGGTCACGTCCCGATTGGCCCGAACGTCATCCTTCTCAGTCAAAACCCGTCAAACTACAACGGTGGCAGAAAACAAGTGTAGCACCTTTTTGAGTTAGGGGAAGAAAACTGCACTCATTTCAGATGTGCTGCGGTTTTATTTGTTTCAACTTGATCAGTGACAGTTACTCACATCCTACAGTGAAGAGCGAGGAATAAAAAACAAAAATAGAAAATCACACGGGAATAAAAATAAAAGAAAACAATCTACTATGCATCTCTAAAAAAGAAAATGTGCCTAAAATTTATTGCATATTAATTTATAGAAGTCAAGTCAGAGCAGTTACAAGTGAACTGATATTTATGATCTAAATAGTTCCCCATAGGCTGCTCTGTCCAGCTGAATAAAAATTACCTGGAAGTTTTCCCTGGCCACAATGCAAAAAAAATGTGTTGTTATATATTTTTATTCAGTGATGCAAGACATTTTTCAATACTCTATATATCTTCCACTGCTTTTGTTGCAAAGCTGCAGTTAATCCTCTATTAATGCCGACTAGACTAGAGTTCTATGTCGGTAGGTTTGGACACATTACTTGAGTAATATTGTTCTTGTCTTGAAAGCTGTTTTCAGGAGAACTTCGCAGCCAGTTGGATTGGACTTGGACTTGGATTTTTGATGTGTTTTTTTTTTCTCCAGTGCCATTCTTATTTTTTCTGTCGTTTGTCCTCTACTGCTTCGAGGTTTCTTTTACAGAAAGTCTCTAAATTTACATCCCAAATTGGGTGCAAATCTCTCTCATGTCTTCTAAAGGAAACTGTCACTGCCTAATGCCAATGTATGTCTTCACACTTCTTGCACTTAGGGTTACAAAGTTTCATATTTTAACTACTGTGGCTCAACCTTGACTGGGGTTCATACAAAATAAATGTGTAGACCTAGAAGTGTTTTTTGGCATCACGTTTGCATTTAATGAAAAACAAGCTCTACGTCTGATTATAAAAGCTCTAGCTGAATTAAAATAATTTAATGCAAATTAAAAAATTAAATTACATTAATTTAGATTACATAATTTGTAATATAATGAGTATTGTGAGTATACAGTAGTGTGTACGGCATGTGCCAGCTGACTAGCCAAAATCTGCTAGCTGCCCTTTCCTAGTTTTTTTTAAATCTCAAAGGACTACACCAAACTATGAGTGAGGAAAGAAAAACCTAAACAGCCGTTGCAGGAAAGAATCGTAATGTGACACATGTACTAAGATATAATTGTAACCAAGACTGAGAGACAGTCTATCAAAGCGTACTAATGTCTGTTCTTTAATAAACTTTGGTAAAACTGCTGTGTCACTTTTCTCTCTCAAGGGACAAAACAGAACAAGGCAGTGAAATATGACTACCACACACACCGGGTCCTCTAACATCTCCTTACCCTGGGAGAATTTCCACAGAAAGCTTCAGAACTGATTTACTGTTTAACCACCAAATGCCTTTTCCCCTTCTTGGCTTCGCTGGGCTTTAAATATATTAAGCTGTAATTCAGGCAAACTGTTGGGTTTCTCCTATTGACATTAAAATTCTCATATGACATTCAGCTGTGAATATGAGCACAGACAATGCTTCTGAATCGGGATGTACTGGCAGAAAAGTGTTTAAGATTTACTGTATTAAGCCTCACATTACTCATCAAAGCTGAAATTAAACCAGACTTGCCCTAGTAAACTACAGGATGGTGGGCCTCACAGGTGGTCTTCCACCAGTCTCACAACCTACTGATGTTCCAGTCTACCAAAAACAAGACAGAAATGCTTTCATTTTATTCCTTATCCCTGCTAAACTGTTGAATGCCATGGTAGTGTTTTCCAGTGTAATTCATAAGTACTCAAAATTGATCAATTATTTTCTCACGTTTTTCTGTATTTTTACATTTTTCTCTACTCGTCTTATTCATTGTCAGTAGTCATACAAAAATGCATTGTATGTCACTATGAAGAAAAGTTCCAAGTACCATCCACTTTTCATATAGAATACATAGCTATTTGATGGGACATCGGTGATACTGCAGCTGTCAATTTTCAAAACTACAAATAAATCATTTGAACTGAAATCACTGCGAGAGGTTTGACTGGGATCAGAAATTTACTCTGCGGTGTTATTTTCTAAAACAGACGTGTAATTACCGGCAAGTTTTGCAAATTTACAGTCATCTCTCTGTTGCAGTTGAGACAGTTTCATTGAGAAGGGAGATGTACAGCATGAGGCCGACGGATCATTGCAGACTGCGTGGTGCATCGACTTGTGCTCTTGCGTTTAAGTCCTGAAATGGCCAAGCAGTCGATGGAGCCTCTATGTCAGTCTTTTGCAGCCATGACATTGCAGTAACAAATGTCACTAGCTTGCTTGGATTTACAAATAATCGTTGAGTGTGAGGTACTTACAGGAACATATTTAGGAAGACTGAATGCCGCTTGAGTGATATATATTCATTTATTATATTGTATTATATTTATGGGGTTCTACCGAGCATATATTTTTTCCCGTCTAACTCTGGCTGCCCTCCTCTGTGAAGATGTTTAGTCAAACTGCCTGGAAACAAGCAGTTGACAGAACATGCTGGGAGAACGCTGTCACCGCCCCGAGCAACAGACCCTTTTACGGACAGTCCATTAGAGCGATGGGGAAAACCCGGAGAACAAACAACTTTAAAAGGCCATAAAGCCGTCCATATGTTCACAGCTCTGCCGGCCAACATGGTGTGGGGGAGTGGGGGTGGTCGCCAAGCCGCTGAAACGTGAGGGCGTGCAAGCGTGTGCCGACTGTGTTTGCCTTCCCCTTCCCCGCTTGGGGGAGGAGGGAAGTGAGGGATGAGATGGTGATCTTCACACCCCCCACCTTCATAAGCCAGCATGGCAGCCCTTATGATTAATCGGCCTAGAAAGTAAACACACACAGCGCAGCTGTAGAAATGCAGAAATGAATGCATACAGGTTGGCTGTGAAAGAGGCGACTTTGTAGAGGGTGGGGGAAATCCTCTTCTTTGGTTAAACAATTTAGGTTTGAAGGCTCAGCCATTCTAACAACTTGGAAGAACAGACCAGGTGGCTACAGCTTTGCGCGTCTGAATGGAGAGCTGTGGCATAATGGCTTGTGCTCTCAATCTTTAAACCATAATGAAACACGTCTTCTAGGTCTGGACCCAGTTCTGAACGAGGGGTTGGACAACAGTGTCGATTGGAATCAGGATTGTGACCTGGAATTATGACCAGGGTACTGGACACAACAATTCTTGTTAGTTCTAGGTACCTCATCGGTCCTGGACAGTTTAGGGTTTAGGGTACTCTTTAATGTCCAATTTTCATGCAGCACTTCCTGTACAAGTTCATATGTTCCAGAAAACAAAACCGAACATGATTTAACTCTATGATGCTTGTTTTGGCATAAAATCTTAGTTTTGTGTAAAAATAATGTTAGAATGACTTATATGTTTGAGTGGCCAGAATAATGGCATTGACTTGTTTTTATAGGGTGTTGTAGTCTACGAGGTCTATGAGGACACGTTCTGTTTTTGGAAGGTTTTCTTACTGCTGTTCTATGATTGATCATAGAGGTAGATGCCCCCCAGTCCATGCTCAGCCATATCCGTGCCCCACCTCAGTCTCTTGCACACATGGGGGAAGAGTTGCCTGACGGTAGCTGCTGTTTTCTTAAGAATCTATAACTTCAACTAGGGGGAAAACAAATGAGAGCTTAAGTAACGCCCTGTCACAGAAGTAAATTATCCTGAAGAATCATGACAAACCAGAACGATGGAGCAGTGAGAAGGAAATTCCTCGAAGGCTGATAATCTGAGACCATAGATGGGGGACGTGCAGTGCAATGTGGAAAATGATTCCCTTGCTGTCTTATTATGCACCAGAACACTGGCCATTTCTTTTGAAGCCGTTCACTTGGGCATCGAGATTGGAGCCCACGGATTTCTAGCAGATTAGCACTTTGTGATTTGAGGATTTTGGAATATCCAGTTTACTGCCAGAAAAAATATTCCAACAGACATATCAAACACCAAAGCAGAGGAAACTCAATTCACTTTCTCATTCCAGGAATGTGGAGAGCAAAAAAAAATTGGCTTCTCTCCTTTTTTAATTCTGAGGAAATGTTACAGAGGTGCCTTTTCTCTTTTTCCTGCAAAAGTGACCTCAGTCAGATGGTTGAAATTAAAATTAAATTTGCTGCCAAGCCCACCTGCTCAGGTTCAGTCAAGTTAGGCAAAACATGGCCATAATCGTCCGGGGTTAATGAAAAACTTGTACTGTCAGCTAACAGATGACAACCAGCAACGGAAATGAAATACCTTTTTGGGTTTTTTACAAGCACAGTAAAAATAAGTTTCCCTGCAGTTATTCTTACCTTCTTAATGATATATGAGCCCAACTGAGATGGCAGCACTACCTGGAGGAAGTAAGCAGACATGGTGCCCTCACTGAAGTGCAGTGCAGTTTATATCAGTCCCACATAGTCCTGCATTCTGATAGATTTTCTTGCACGCACACACACACACACACACACACACACACACACACACACACTAGAGGCAGTCTTTATGAGCATACTCACGAGGGATCCAAAACAGAAAACTTTTGCAATTTTTCTTACCCTTCCATCGCAATGCTGTAAAATTTCTCAAAAGCTCTAGCAAAAAAATGAAAGGAACTTTCCATCTGTTACCTGGCTCTAAGTGTGTGATGGTCTCTGTCTGGTGTGTGTGCTACTGTGTACAGCTGCTGTCCTCACAGAATGCAATGGAAGGCAGAGAAACGCTCTGCTCAAGGCTAAGCCATGGCTCACTCAAATAAAAGCCTGTGACTGCGCTACCCTCATCATGAAATACCCTGGGCGACCACTGAATGGAAGCGTGGTATATTGCTGCTGTGGGATACCCCTGCCACCGGTCTCTGTTCCTGTCTGCCGGCGGAGTGCCTGGACATCTGTGCGGATCACACCAGGGTCAAAATGGCTATAAAGTCTCTCTTAAAAAGTAGACTTTGAAGATGGAGAATTACTCCTTTTCTCAAGGGAAGGAGACGTCAAAGCTGCAAAGGGAGCGATAAACAGCGATTCAAGGGAACCAGGTGGAGGGTGCTTTGTCAGTTGGCATGTGGGAAAGAAGTGCACATGTGAAGGATGGGGTGGAGAGGGTAAGGCACAGCGAGGTTCGTAAATCTTAGACTACATGTTATCATGTGGTAGCCATATCATATCATTAAATACAATTTTAGCCTTCTGGACTACCACGACTCTGGCCAGGATAAAACAGCTTATGTTGATGATGATGATGAGGATGGATGGTTGGATGGATGGTTGGATGGATGGACGGACTGATTAGCCAGAACAACTGGATGGAGTTTTAGTATGACAAATACGGATTTGCATCATGCTGAGAAGAAGTTTATAACAAGACTTAAAACTGCTCATCAAGGATTTCAACCGTGTACCTACCTCATCGACTTTATTTCTGAAACCCCCTTTGAATTAATTTATCAGTTACAAATGATAGACGGTGTATTTAAATTAAAAAAGTATTTTTTAGCAACAAATTTTTAACGTGTGTTACAGGGTGTACCCTCCTGGCCTTGTGCCCAGTGACTCCAGGATGAGCTCCAGACCTCCATTACCCTGACAAGGGCTTCATTAAAAAATCAGGATGGGATGGATGGATGGATGGATGCAAGGATGCAGCTTTTTCATGTGGGTTACAGTCTGGTGTCTGTTTAAAACGTGGGTTTGAAAAGGAGACGTGATGTAGACGTGCATCTTGCTTTAGTCGCACGTGGGTAGGCAGTTGGGGCTTGGATTACAGTGGTGAATGAAAAGGAGGAAGTAGGATTTTTAAGCTCTTTATATTGTCACGCACACAGCTGAGAAAAACAGATGCTTTCACACGTGGTGTTTTTTTGTAATGTGGTCCCACATTTGCTGGGAATTTGTGCAATTGACATTATTAGTGTGGCGCCCTGATGGACGCACTTTTTTATTTGGAAGAAGCAGGAATATCGCAGCCGTGGCAGTTAATTTGTTCTGCCTTTCAAAGTCTGATCCCTGACAAACTGGACAACATGGCTTAATGCGAGAGGGGACAGGGTGACTGAACCCTAAAGCGATCTTGTAGAGTCAGATCTTGCGTGGGACTAGGTGGTTTGAGATGTTTTTTTTTTTTTTTTTAATTCTACTGTCGCAGAAAAATAAAAAGAAGAGGGGAAAAAAAAACATTCTGAAGGACATGGCTGGGATTAGTTTGCACGCGCAAATAGACGGCCCTGCAAGTGTAGCTCAAAAAAGCATCGTTCAAAACAAAGCGGGCCGAATGATAATGCGGATCCTGCGTACAGACTCACGCAAACTGCGAACTTTTGTTTTTAATTGGACTGTTAAGTGCTCTTCAGCAACATTTACAGTAAGTCTAACCCTTCCCACAGTCCCTCGGTTTCTCCCACTTTCCAGGAAACTATGCAGGCAAGCAGGCCCGCTCCCTTGGAAAGTTTTTCTACAACAACAATTAATTACAGAAAAGTGAACAGGGTTGTGACACACTGTCTTAAATCACTCTGGATTTATTTGAATGGAAGTGTTATTTGGTCGCAGTTGTACCACAATCCAATTTAAAAAAAGAAGTCCGCCAAATTTGCCTTAAGAACCACGATCGTGATTTTTTTTATATCCTGCAGTGTGGTCGATCTCATTGGGTGCTGAGACGGGATGAAGATTCTTTTTTGATTGCTATGTTATGCGCTTTTATTTTGGGAAGAGCGCTATAGAAAAAAGAACCAAACCAAAATGAGCTGGGTTGTGCTGAATTCGACTGAACGCGATGTATTCGACGGCTAGCGACCGTTGCTTGGTCGAGTGTGACAAAGCAAGAGGGTAAAACCATTCACCACGCCAGCCGGCTGGTGTTTAGAAATACCTCGGAAATGTGACGGGAAGCCTCTCTGCATTGATCAGGTCAGAAAGTCATGAAGGACCATTCACCCTGGGGCCAGCCAGTACCAGAGAATGCCCAGGCTGCTCCCAAGAATAGTTTGACTCCTGTCCTTCAAAAAAAAAATTTATTCGATAAGAACAGAGAGACAGCAAGAGCTAGAGAGGTAGGATTTGGTGCAGGGAGGGAGCCAAGGAGAAAGCACTTCTCATGCTTCACTCCGAACCTCACCCCTGGAGCTTTTCCCTGGCCACCATTAGGCTGCTGCAACCCAAGGTGAACATCTCTGGAAAAAGACAGGGAAAATTTGCACATGTTTTAGTATATTTCATGCCTTGGACTTCCAAGAGAAAGGTGAAAGGGACAATGAGATAAAAAGAAGGTACCTTAGCCAAGGCAGCTGATGGAATATATAAAATAAATTAATAAAAATGACAGCATGGCTGGGACATTTTGAAGGGAAACAAACAAGGATTGTGACTCACTGCCATACAGCTGGGGGAGTTAGTGTTAGCATAGGGAGGGAGGAAAAAATCTGGGTTGCAAGCATGTCAGCCCTGAAGTGACATACTCTTCTAAATGCAATCCCAGTGTTTACCCAGAAAAGAGGAGGCCAAACAACACAGCTGTCTCCAAAACGTGTGATAAACATGTATGGAAAGTTCATAAAAATTGTTAAACAAAAGAAAAAAAAACACACATGAGGCCCCCTATCCAACGGGATGTAGTTGTTACATAAATCATCTGACGGTGACCAAGGAGTGCTCTGCTTTTTCACTTTCTCTTAATACTGAATGGCAGCCCTAGTTTAGGAAAAGGTCCATCAAAAGATCCTCGGGCCTGCGAACAGCAAACACCAAGTGCCCTCCGTCCAACATGGCACATCATGTACTCTCAAATTTCCAACAGAAAACAGAGAAATACGTGTCACGCATGTGTTGCCAGTGTTTCAGTTGCCATTAAATTTAATTTCTTAAAAGTATTAAACTGGATAGAAATACGCAGGGGTGGCACAGTGGCCACCACGCAGCACCTGGTCTCTTCGGTTCTGCCTGGGTTTCCTCTGGGTGCTCTGGTTTCCTCCCACAGTAAAAATGCATGAGCTTCAGATAAACTGAAGCTCTAAAAATCGCCCATGGAGCGTGAATATGCATGACTATCCTGCAAAGGACTGTGTGAGGTTTCTTGGTGAGCTGGTTTTTAGATGAACTTGGCTGCTTCTTTAGCTAGACCAAACCCACTTTGCCATCACCGAATATGCCTCTGAGACCTATACAGGACAACAAATAATATGGTTGACATTTTCTTATATATGCATCATATATTTGCAACCTCAAGACTCTCTCTGGGTTCTTTCAACTTTTTCTGTTTTTTTTTTTTGGGTCGATTAGAAAACCTTCATTGTTTAAGGGTCTGTGTGGCGTTTGCACGCTCTCCTTGGGTCTGCCTGGGTTTCCTCCCACAGTCCAAATACATGGATTTCAGGTGAATTGATTGCTCTAAAAAAATAACTTTTGCAAAGCTTTGGATATTTTTGTTAGTTGCATTTGGTTTCCATTTAATATTTAGA
Organism: Arapaima gigas; assembly: GCA_900497675.1. NCBI lineage: Eukaryota > Metazoa > Chordata > Actinopteri > Osteoglossiformes > Osteoglossidae > Arapaima > Arapaima gigas. Next base: position 2,455 of record UFQX01001294.1, on the reverse strand, counting down.
AACATCACGCAAAACATTTAAAAATATATATATTAATTTTTTAAGTCAGCTACACAGGGGGCTAATTATGACTTTGGGGTGGTTTTTAGCTGCCCACACCATGTTCATTCTTCTGTTGCATTGTGTTCCCCTTGTGTGATTGTATAGATTTCAGTGAAGAATTATAGATATGTACCTGTGCCAAAAATGAAGAAATTTAAGTTTAAAGTCTAATTTCGGGAGGGAAATATTACATCAAAACCCTGACAGCGCCTAGCTGTCACACACAGTAAGCTACCACCTACTTTCACCCCGAGGGCACGGGATTTGTAAACCCACCACCGCCCCAGCGCCACCTCAGGCTTCTCCAAAGACTCCCAGCAACAGAGGCTCAATAACCTTGTTTGAGCCCTCAAGTGTGAGCCCTCAAGCAGAATCCAAGCCCCAATGGACAGAACACCAAGCATCAGGTACAACAACCAAACAGTCTAGTTATTCAAATTCCCGAAAGAGCATTTTGTAGGTAAAACCCCGCAACCTTCAGTCATCAGTTGTTGCAGTATTTTTCTCAGAAACATAAATAATCCATACATAACGTTTGTGTAGCCTGAAATGTCCACATCCTTGTCAGAATCTTGTGAAGGCCTCATACTCTTGGGTGTGTAATTTCAAGATTTGATGTTAACAGTCACGATAATACCAAGTAAGGCCGTTTTCACACACTCCGCACAGGGAACTGTTTTCCCAAGATCATAGACAAGAAATAGACATCCGCTCAAGCCCAAAAGTCCAAACCCTCAGGATGAGTTCTGGGCCCATACATCTAGATCTGTATATAAAGTCGTTCTGAAGAATTTCTTTTTGGCCACTTCAAGCTAGGGTGCTTGTAACCAAATTGTTTTTCGACAGATGTGAAATGAGATATTATGACAAATGCACAATCACAAGTTCACATGCTGTCAAATTTTCAAGCTCTGGCAGTCTGACCCAGTGACCCATAGCAGAAAGACACCAAAATATATTTTTCTTCGCTACAAATTAAAACCGAGTGTCTAGGAATAAGAAAAAAACTATTTTGGCCGAACAGATGTCTAACAATCATGGTGAGTGAGAATCTCAAAATGTGTCCTGTATCGTAAGGCACAAAGTCAGCCTTGGCCCCACACCTCCAGGTATCGTCTAGAGCATTGAATTTTTGCAGTTAAAAAGAAAATATGGACCGCAGCATTATCCTACCTGTTTTTCATTTGCCACCCAAGAGTTTTTGGAGTAACATGCTCAAGACCCTGGCGATATATGACTTGAAACTCAACTCCAAACCATAACATAGGTGCTTCGTGAGCAGGCCCCCACCACCATCCTACATCACCACCCAACAATTCTCTTTCAATAAAGCAGAGGCCACAACTTCCTGAAGGCTGCGGTCTTGCCGGAGGCTCTCTGGCTAGAACCTGCAGGATGGTGTGTCTTCTTACACCCTTGAATAATATCGTTTCATCTAAATTGTTTGCGGCATTAAAGTGGAGACCATGGTAAAGGTGCCTGAGTTCCTAATATCCGGACTGCACGTTATAAGAACACACTTAGTCAACAAACGTTGACAACATTTTTATAATTTAACGTTTTTTGCATATTTTTGAAGGATGTTTCTATTTTCTCCATCAATAAGGATTTTAACTAAAGTGTAATAAATCTTGCAGAACCTTTGGGAGGGTGGAAGAATGAGACCTTTAACAGAATTAGTTACTGTGCAAAATGAAAATGTTGTTGTTATAAACGCCTATTAGGTTTAAAGTGTTTTTTCCTCATGTTTATGAGGAAGTCTGTGGACTGCTCAGGAGAACAAAGAGCACTTCATATTCTGGAAGAGATTTTGGCATTGGGGTTACTGAAGAGTTTGAAAACTGTTAGGGTTAGTGAAAGGGATGAGATGAAGTGTGTTTGGATTAATGGGGGAAATAACAGCAAAGAGTGTTTAGGTTAGAGTGGGGAATTTGAGAATACATATTTGGGTTTGTGAAGGGAACCAAAGTAATGTGTGTTTGGGGGAGCGAGGGAAATAAGAGGATGTATGTTTGGGTTTGTGAAGACACTGAGAAAACTGGACATTTAGGTTTGCAAAGGTTTGGTAACGCAAATGGTGAATGGTGTATTTAGAGTATTGAGTGGATTGTACACATAGATTAGCAAACTTCATGTGTTTAACAGTCATAATATCAATACATCCACATAATCCTTTGCTCTTCTTTCAGCTTTGATGATGATGCTCACAACAGAGAACAAAACAATGCGCGGTTTTGAAGTAGAGAACCCAGGAACTTCTTGGCCAGCCTGCATGTTTTTCAGGACAACCTATATTAGGGATCCATATTTCTGCTGAGTTTGGCAATATTGTAGTTATTAGGCATACATATACAGTACTGTGCAAAAGTCTTAGACACCTGTGGGAAAAATGCTACAAAGTGAGGATGGTTCC
>UFQX01001293.1:12038-68309 GCA_900497675.1 Arapaima gigas | reverse complement strand
CCCCCCCCCCCCCCCCCCCCCCCTCCAGGTACTTTCTGGGACTTTTCCTACCTGTCTGACAGACTGTCAGTAGAAGTGGGTAATAAGCTGTAATTTTGTAGCTTTGAACAGGATCCACAGAAGTTTTCTGGGGGGTTTTCTGGGTTTCCACTTCTCTTTGCTGACAGGAAGTTGGTGTGTGTGTGTGTGTGTGTGTGTGTGTGTGTGCAGGGTGACAGCGGGGTACCAGCAAACAGGGAGTTGCCATCAGTTCATATGAAACTGTTTATTTTCAGGTTTGTTTTCTGACAGCCAGACATCAAGACACCACATATCTGTAAATCAAAGGTCAAAAAGCGCAGTCGTGCAGCCGTGCTTTAACCTTTTTAAAGCATTTGTTTTGCATGAAAGGAGAACGTGTGGGTTGTCTAAGATAAGGGGTCCTGTTTGAAGCAGCGAGCAATGCGTGTGTAGAAGGGCTCCCCTCCCGACCGTATGACCCCTTCCTTCTCAGATGCGTTCTTGGAGACCACCTTCTGTGTGCAAGAAAAAAAGGGCACAGGTCATCTTTGCAGGTGTATATAAATTTAGGTAAAACTTTGTTCCCAAAACACCGTGGGCTTCATTTTTTTTTATTATTATTTTGTAGATGTGTGTATAATAAAGATGGTGTCGGTGATGAAATTCGACTGATATTTGATTTGCTGATGAGGCGAAAGCAAAGGATTTATAGGTCCGCAAGAAACCCTTGTAGCTGAGAGCCGTAGCCTTGAGAAAAAGGGCCGGTAAATGTGGTGAAGTCTAACGTTCTTCATCACTTTCTTCTTTGAGGAGCCTTGCTGTGTTCAGATTCATTATTTCTCTCCCTTAGGTCACTTTCTTCAATTACCTTTTCAAGCGCAGCATCATTATTTATTTCTGAACTTGTTTACTGGGAGTTACGTAAGACCTGACAGGCTGAAATATGACCCCTTCCACACAGAGGCCATTTCAGCCTGACTTTGATCTTATTCTATTTATGGTCGACGTGCAACCATGTCATTTTCAAACGCAAACCTTTCAGTGGCGTTTCTGCTGCGGCCAGTAGCTTAGTGGTTAGAGGCTGAAATGGGGCAAAAATTTGGTTTGTGCTGTTATTCTCCAGCAAGGATTGAAAAAGTGACCATTAGAGCCACACAAAGGTTCCATGATGACAGCTTAGGCTGTGCCGCTTTGTCCAGCAGGGTCTCGACCCGCTGTCAGAGGAGCTGTTGAGGTTGACATGGCACAAACAGGTGAGGGGCGAGGCGATGAGATGCATGCCACCAACAGCTGGCTCAAACACTGATGTCACACTGAGGGGTTGCCCGGGGTGGGAGCAGCACTTGGAATTTGTACGCCGTAAGGAATGTCTGCCCCTTCAGAATTCGGCCCCCTCGCGTGGAACGAACAGCCTACAGATCCCTTCTGTTTAACTCTGCAGATGTGGCCTTCGATGTCCCAGAGAAGGCATCGCTGCCCCGACCCCGAGCGCTTTTAACAACAAGCGCAACGGGTCTAGGAAGCAAAGGCATCCGGTGCTTGTCGGGCAATTTGAACCGATTAAAGACGTTCACATCAGCCGGACCCCGGCGCTTCCAGGAAAGATCTCCCCTGCAGCGGTTTGAATTGTCCCCGACTTTGCGTTCGCCGAGGGGCGGGGCTCCCTCTCTCGCTCGCTTCCTTCCTCAGCGCTTCCCGGAAGGGCGCCAACCACTTTGCTTGAGCAGTCAGCGAGATCTTTACACAGGAAGACGGGCGGCTGGGGAGGGCTGTTGGTATCACCCACAGCAAACTAGCAGACTGCTGGGCGGGTGCGACGTCTTACGTTCCTTATTCCTGTCAGCCGTCCTCCGGCCCAGCGTTACCTGAAAGGAAGCTGGCGAGAGAAAATGAGCGTCTTGCTCTGGAATCTCCCTCCACTTCGCAGGTAAACCTGGGTGCTCAAAACAGATAAACTACAACGGAGTTGGGCTGGGAAACAACCCAGGCTAGAAGTGAGAAACAGAACTACACGTGAGAAAGGTGACTAATGCAAGTGATCTGAGCAAAGACCAATCTGCGAGACCCTCAAGAATCAACCAAGAACCAGAATGAAAGAACCAAGGTGGTTGAGTGGCACGGATTTCCATCCATCCGTCCATTATTGTTAACCCCTTTAACTTGGTCAGGGTTTGCGGTCCCACAACCAGGGAAGCCAGGCTAGGAAACTGCACACTGGGTGGAACTCCAGTTCCTCACGGGGGGGGACACACACTCACACACACACACACACAAGGTGTTTTATCTCCGGCAGAAAGTCAGTGTTTTGCATCTACATAAGCTGGAAAACCTGGCGCACGTCTGGACAACACTGGATGATCTGGACAGGTGAGTGAAAGGAAAGCAGGACCCAAGTGTCCTTCATCTGAGAGAAGTGCTCCAGAGGAGCTGAAAAGAAGCGAAAGACAGAAAGGCCTGTTATGAGAAAAAGATTGACTTCAAACAAGGATGCGCTCTTTTTTTCAGAGACAAAAACATCTCTAATTCCACAGTTCTGCAAAACACTTCCTTTGGCCGCACGTGATAGCAGTGATTGTTTTCCTTTGTGAATAGCAGAGACAAGGATCGCAAAGGTCCACAAATTCTTCTCACCCCTGCAGGAGCCTATAAACGCCATACTTGGTCGCCTTCAGATTTTCTCCTGGCCTTCTCTCCAGAACCTAATATAAGCAAGTGCAAACAATCCATCTTGCAGAACAAGTCGAAAAGACCCCCCGCAGCACACCAGAGCAGGCCCGGTCGTGGCTGAGCACAACCGGTCCCTGTGGGGCACCATTAGCGGGCTCTTTACCTGCCGAAGCTCTTCATGGAGCTCCGGGTTACTGGATCGAACAGATAAGGGTTATTGAAAGCCCATTTTACCTGCTAGCCCCCAGTGCACAGGACCACTCCTTTGGTTTGACAGCCCTGCAGATGTGAGTCATCACCTCCCCGGAGAGAGGTGAGTCAGACGTGCGGGTGGGGATGACACAGTAGCAGGGTCACACCGAAACGGACAGTAGGAGGGGCCACACCTCCCATCTGCTCGCCCGGTTCTCCGATACCAGCCTTCTTGGCACATGCACAGCAATGGCTTAGCAATAGTCAACAATGGGCTTCGTGTTTTTGCCCAAACCTAGGGGGGTCACCGCTCGGGCCAACACCTCTGCGTGGAGGTTTTACAGTGAGCGGTTCCCTTTATTAAGCTGTGGCCGCTCTCCAAACATTGAGTAAGGTCGTATGGCCTTCGTGGATTCATGACACTGCTCGTGACGTTGCGTCATGTTCTCAAGGCTCGAGCAGCACTAGAAAGAGAAACCCTTGGCTGAGGAAGGGCCTTCGACCGCTGTATACCGCTGAGGTTTTTCTCTCAAAAACTACATGGTTTTGCTGAGCGATCGCACGTTTCATGTGACGTCCTCTGCTGCCTCAGTTCCAGGCAAAAGCTGTGGTTTGGTAGCCGGGTAAGCTCTCTGCCTGAGTGCGTGCACGTGTCATCTTTGTGCGGCTAGGATCGCTGAACCCCTGGTGTCCACAGCGGAGCTGAAGTAGGGCAGTGTGCTCTCCTCAAAGCCACCTAAACCTCCCCACTCTGTCTCGTTCCACCACTCACCCACCCCGGGGGAGGTGGGACCACCCAGAGGCACCACGCAGCTCTAGCAAACCTCTGGCTGGAAGGCAAGCGAGGAAATTCTCATGAACCTGTGCACCACTGACCTCATTCAAGCTTCCGCTTATTTCTTTGTGTCATTTACAGTCATGAGCAGCTGAGTCGTGTACACAAGCCGGACCCTGAAGTTTGCCACTCACAGGGCTTCGCCAGCGAACTCCCAGAAGAGCAAAAACACCATAGTTGAGGTTTGACCCCACTGCCCTGCTGCAGAACCATACCAGTCATTAGGTCATGCAGAAGCTTGTGTCCTTGGGTTTGTTTAACCCTAAAGTCACTGTGATTGCAGGCACAGTATGTGGAGCCTTCTTGGAACTGGCTAGCTGGAGCTAACTTCTCTCATGTTGTCCAAAGAAGGTTCAGGAGCCCAAAGTTCAAGAATTTGCCATGATATGGAGTATGGGGACAGGCATAGAGAACCTGAACAGCATCTGCAGGGGACATTTCCTCATTTACATTTACATTTCATTCATTCATTCATTCGTTCATTCGTTCATTCGTTCACGTCTTCTCAAGAGTGACATGCGAGGGTCACGTAAGCCGGAGGATGGCAGTGTGTGTGAGTGTGTGTGAGTGTGTGTGGCCCCCCCTGTGATGGACTGGAGTTCCACCCAGCTTTCCTAGCCCGGCGCCAGTGGCGGTGGGTTCGGCCCCAGACGGCCGCACACCCTGACAGAGTTAAAGCGGTTAATAATAACACACGGACAGGTGGGTATCTGTGCTGCTGAAAATCCATAATCGATGAGGTTGACGTCAGACGCTCGTTTCAATAACAAACTTCTAGGGAAACAATATTTATACACTAAACTGTTACTCCCAACAGGACAAGGTCCGATGCCAGCGCCCGCTTTAGCTCTGCTTCTGAAGCAAACATGACCAGCTGAAGAAGATGCTGTCCTCACAGTCAGAGGGGGGCTTCCATTTAGATGCTGAGCACGTAACCCTGGCAACAGCACAACTGCCACCCAAGTGCAAAGCGCCGGTAGAAGTGTTAATTGGCATGGCCGTTCCAAGAAGGTCCGCGACCTGCCTGCGTGCCGGGAACCGGGCAAATATGTGCCGTGCAGGAGCGAAGCAAAATAAAGCACGTTTCCTCGACCCGTCCTGAAGCCCCTTCACTTCTTGGTTATGAAGTAAAATTCAGGCCGTGTTGCAGGTGCAAAGGAAGCGTGAGAGAAAAACGTGCTTTGTACGCTGACCAGGTTATGTCGGTTTTGTATGTGATGTTATTCTGCTGTGTCATTAAAACTGAAACCTGACTTGAAAGTCGAGGAGGACTGAAGGGCGAGAAGATGGAAAGGGTGCAGTAGAGAAAAGGATGGGGAGAAGATAGCTTCTTGCACTTTGCTTAGACATCCTCGAGGGCGGCAGAAATGTTAGTCCGCTGAAAAACTTTGATCCTGAGACCACATTGGGACCTGAACTGCTGCCTGTCAAAATGAGGCCAGTCGGGGTGGTGTGACAGGGTTCATCGAAGGTTCTTCCACACATCTGTGTTTAAGAGGTGATGGAAGAGTCGTGGAGCTCAACCCAGTTTGAAGAAGCCTGACCACAATGGTGTCAGTGGGAGGGGAAGACTTCTGGCCGCCACTTGGACACATGGTCTTTGCAGGCGGTTTCTTCAAGTGATGCCACAAGGAGAGCCGCGCCCCCAATGCTGCCTTTACCCATCATGGAGAAGCTGGAAATGTCCCACAGCCTCTTTCACAAACTGCATTCTGGGAAAGATCATCCTACATGTGTCTGACGTGGACCAAGGAATAATTCTTTGTTTGCTGCCTTTATAATCTTTCTGTGGTCCAACTGTACAGACAAAAGTGCACGAAGACATGAGTAGGTCCTGGCTAGGCTCCTCCACCCCCATGACCACTCAAAATGAACAAGAAACCCAACAATTAACCCAAACAGAAAGTGAAAAATGACCTTCAGGAGACTAGAAAAGAAAATGAAAACCCCAAAACATTGAAAACCCCTCCTTTATATGGCACTGGCCTCTCCTTTTTATTTAAAGGAAAAATTGGTTAAATCAGGTCACAGCTGTTCAACACCCATATGAGTAAAGTGTTTTACACTACAGAACATCTTCCTTCTGGGGTCCAACAGAACATTTCGCTTCTCATGGCAGGCCCCGAGGCTTGCTTACTATGCCTTACCCAAAAGTTAAACTTTTACACCTTTGCTCATCGACATAGCGAGAACATCAACAGGAGTTAAGAAACTGGGTGAAAAGTTGAAGCAGCAGTTCGCTGTGTCCAGTTTGAACCTGCAGCCTCACACCTAGTTGCACCGGTTGGAAGTTCAAGGTTCACTTTATTGTCATTCTGCGCTTGCACAGATGTCGGATGAAACGGCGGTCCTCCTGGCAGGTAGGAGATGAGATGGATAAGGAAGTAGGTGAACAGATGGTGGATCCATAGATAAATAAATGATTGACAGGAATACGATAAAAAAATGGCGAGGAAGATGATGGACAAGTAAATAAATGGGCACATGAATAAGTCGAGTAGAAAGCAAACATGAGTAAGAAAAATTGGTGCAGCCAGTGGTGACTGCAGAGATGATACCTTCATGCTAGCAAAGAAATGCTGAGTCACATCAACTTGCCCTTTGGCAGGTCTTTCTAGCTGTAGTAATCGTTCACAAATCAGACGCCGACGCATATCATCACATCGGATTTAGATTCCGAAGCCAAGTAGCGTACTGAACAGCTGAGCAGCTCGATATTTAATGACACAGTTCAGGTTAATACCCTTTTCAATGGTTGAAGAGAGGCGTCCCATCTTGGATTTAGTTCTATAAGAACTAGTGCTGCATCTGAAAGCAGTTTTATTATTTATTTTTTTTAAAAACTACTTTTCCATCCATCCGTTAAGCTCTTTATCCTGGTCAGGGTCTCAGTAGGCCTGTCCCTATCCTGCAATCTCTGAGCACGAGGCTATGAAACTGCACCCTGGACAGCTGATGCAGAAGAATAACTTTTTTATTAAGGAACTGTTTGATATCTGTTTCAAGTCAGTGATATTTTCACATTCCATGGGGGGGTGGGGTGGACATCTTTACACGGTTTTAGTGAGAATTCTTCCTTATATGGTTCGCTGTTGTCAGTGTCCTAAATGCTTCTAATTTCTGACCTTCTCTGTGACTATGACCGGATTACCCCATGTCTAAGATTCCCGCCAAGAAGTTGAGGAAATGTGGGTGGGACTACCTGTACATATTCCTCTTTCGATTGGTCAGTTTAGAGGGTTATTAATGCTTTTTGGTCTGGTCTGCTAAGGACGAGAAGACCATCCCTACTGTGAAACGTGGAGGAGCTCAGTGATGTTTTGGGGCTGCTTTGCTGCTTCTGGCCCTAGGTGCCCTGAATCTGTCCAGATTACGATAAAACTAGAAGAACATTAAGGCGGTCTGGAGCAAAGTGTACAGCCCAGTGTCAGAAAGCTGTGTCTCAGTCGCAGGTCATGGGTCCTTCAGCAGGATAATGACCAGAAACACCTCAAAAAGCACCAAGAATGGATGAGAAGAAAACACTGGACTGTTCTGAAGTGACCTGCTGTGGGTCCTGATCTGAATCCCATAGATCATCTGTGGAAAGAGCTGAACCTCACAGCTGGGAGAAACAGCCATCAAACCTGAGGGAACTGGAGCTGTTTGAAGAACAGTGGGCCAGACTACCAGTGGAGACGTGTAGAAATCTCACCGAGAGCTACAGAAAGCACTTGGTTGCAGTTATTCTCTCCAAAGGCTGTGCTACAAAGAATTAGGTTAAGGAACCAATATATTTGTCCATGTCATTTTCATTGGTTTTATTATTTAAAATAATATGTTAAGTCACAAATCAAAAGGAAAGTTTCTGCTCTATTAAATATGAAATAAAGAATGGTGGGCTCCACATACTTCTGTCAGCTTCTGTCATACTTCCTGAATTGCTTGCAGGGTTTGGCTTAAATAACCCAGTTTTTTGTTGTTGTTGAGTTTACGAGACATGTGTTTTCTTTTCATGTTTTCTCCATATGGTGATGTTGTTTTTCCCACCTGCCAGCACCTGGGCTTGGTGTGTGAACACTGTACTGTCAGGGGCTCACACTACAGAACCACAGCGAGAAGAAAAACACGAGGTAGGAAAGTGGTGGTCTGCCCAAGCTTGGAAATGAACCACAATGACACCCTCTTGCAGCATCAGACATTCTCACCACAGGTCACAGCAGTATGTCACCCTCTTGTTGCCACTCAGGGTTCCTGTCAACATCAGCACAACTTTCTGTTTGCGGCGGTCTCCTCTCCGACCACAAAAAATATTGTGCCTTCGAAGGCCAAGGAAAATGCAGATCATCAGCTCTTGGACAGATTAAGGACTCTTTGCACTAAAGAGACATTCCGCTCTTGAGTGTCCTAGCAAATCTTCTTCCATTCATCTCCGGTTATGCAAGGCTCTGTTTTCAACTTGTCGCAGGTCTTAGTCATGGAGGAAACAGGTGAGCTAGGAAAACGTCCGTGTTTCTCCACCAGTGTTGACCTGGCGGCAAACAGAAACCGCCACGTGCCCTAGCTGACCACCCCCAGACTGCCCCCACCGCACCGCAAAGGCAGTTGGAGATGACTCAGCACAGAAGCCTTAGCATTACTAGAGGAAACATCTGTGCGTGTTGGGGGGGGCAGGTTTGGGGCGGGCAAGCTGTAGGTGGGGGGCGGGGTGCTGATTTGTTGATTGTGCCTTCAAAAACACATCCCCACCACCACCGCCACCACCAGAAAACATCAGCTGGGCGCATCAAAACAGGGCTTGAATCGCCGAGAGGGGAAAGTCCTGCTCAGAGGGTTTGGGGGAGGGGCCGGCCACTTATCCCTGCTCTCCAACAGGTGGCCGGCAAAAGCCAGACTCGATCCGATTAACTCACCCCCCCTCTGGCTCAACCCCCTGCTGCAGGCAGCTTGTTAGTAGCCATCACCTGCCTGTCTGGGCCATTTCCCTGACTCCCAGAGAGGCACAGGAGCCTCCGCACGCTCCTCGGCCAGCACTGGGACGCTGGTGCCCCAGGAAGACCACGGCGGTGGATTTGCAGGGCAGGCCTCACTCGTCGGGGTCTTTCAAAAGATGCTGGTGTTTGTTTCTAAAAGCGGAGCGTTTTCCTAAAAAGGAAACTTTATCTAGTAATTGTATCCTAGTATTGCTGAATATCTACCCCCCATTTGTCTAACAGAAGGGTTTCCGGCACAAGACACCGCCATCTTGTTCAGCTACGAAAGTTTGAAAGGTGACCCCGGCCGTGCTGACAGGTGGTTTCCTCGACCGTGGCAGGTGACAGTCTCATCCTGGGGTCCTGGATATGTAGGCTTATATTACGGGTATGAAGGGAATGATGGATTCCCACAGCGCTCTTCACTCCCCCTCCTGACCAAAGCTGTCGTTTTGTTTGTGGCTGCGGGTGCGTCTGAAGTTTCACTCGTGGCTACGGCTGTGACTCAGCGACACAGATGTAAGGTAACGCTTGTGTCTGCAGTTGCCTTTGTAGTTCATATTGACCCACACTGTGTTTTGCTCCCTTTAGTTCATCCCATGGATGATTGAGAACATGGCAGCAAGTGAATGTCAGCTACAGTTCTAGTCTGAGTTTGGTCTACGGCCCAGATCTTGGTAGCAACATCAAGCTTATCTGGAACCCACGCGCAAACTGGAAGGGAAAGCAAGGCGGCACATTCGTTGTTTGTGTCTGGTCATGGACCCCAGGGGGACAGAGGGATGCTCACCTGCTTCTCTTTGAACCGCTCTATCAGGAGCACGTCCAGAAGACGGGTGGGATGTCAGGCTTCAGAAGAGCTGTTAGGTGACTCAACATGATTCACAAGACATGAGAGGGGTTGGCGGGGAATTTTTCACAGTCAGGAGAACAGCTCTGGACGGAGAGCAGCGGTGTGTCATAGGTGTCAGCCTCTGCCTGATGTGTTTCTGCTTTAAATGTCCATCTTGGCTGGTGCCTCAGTGTTTTTTTTTTTTAGTCTGTGCCATGTGTCAATTTATATCCATACATTGTGGGCGTTTTGTCTGGGCAGTGTCTCCACAGTGGGCGTACATCTGATTTTTACTTGCCTGTGTACGTGTGTGTGCTTTGGCCAGCACTGTGTGTGTGTGTGTGTGTGTGTGTGTGTGTGTGTGTGTGTGTGTGTGTGTGTGTGTGTGTGTGGGCTGTACGTCTGTGTTGGGAGAAAGTACACGTCCGCCATGTTTGAGTTTGCACTGACAGTGTGTTTCTTTGAGTGTTTCTTTCCACCTGTTACCCCTTCCTGCAGTTGGTCTTGGTCTTATACACGGAAGTAAGTATTTAGGCCGGCTCACCCCAACCTACAGAGATGGCAGGAAATCAGACAGTTTGCAGACACCTGCAGTACGGGTTGGGTGGCGAGGTCTGCCCACAACCTCCAAAATGCCACCTATCAGACAGTTGGAGTAAGTATGAGACTGAACAGAGCTGCCTTGAGGTGTGATCTTCATCCCCACCTGTCACAGATGCAGACACCGTGACCTAGCAGGTCCACAGTTGAGTGCTCCTGCAGACGTAGGGTCTGTGGATATTTCAGAGTGCTGGCTGGGGCTGCAGCAGAGTTGGGTGGCTCTGCAGATGGCTTCTATTCTTCACCAAGACAGGCAGCTGAGCAGCTCAGCGTGTTTTGTGAGCTACAGGGGGCTGATCTCATTTGAATTGTGGGTGTGTAAAACCTCCCTCCGCAGCCGGGTTTCGGTTTCCCTTTGTGTGCCGGGAGCTGCTTCGCAAAGGGTTAATGCCAATATCGTGGTATTTGTGTGACCTTCACCGGATCGCACTTTCTACATCTTTCCAGCCTCTGTCGTCCCGAGCTAACCATGCCGCAAACACTCCCGCCTCGGCACACAGTCACAGCCTGCAGCATCAACACTCGCACTGTTCCTACTCCCACAGACAGGCCTGTGACAGAGTCACCGCCACCCCACTGTAGCGCGACTGCTACACCCTACCGCAGTCGCTCAGATTCGCATTGCCACAGCCGGCATCCGCGTCTGTGGGGAACACCTTAAAGGCCACCCAAGGGTGCGGATGCTTCTGACTTTTCGTCCACCCCTATCTCCAATCCTATCCTGTCTTCCTGAAAGTGTGAACTTAAACACGCAAAGACATTCAGTTCACATTATCGCGACTTGGACTTGATAACAACTGACCGGTGTGTACACAACAGGCATGCTGGAATTCTCCTCAAACATCTGACAGCACAGGGGCTTGTTTTCCCTTCAGTTACGCAACGCAGCCCTTTGTACCTGGAGAACGTTTCTCCATCAGTAAAACCCCTTTTCGCAAACAGCGGGATCTATCTGCATTGTATCAGATTAGACTTGCAGGAGAAACCTTTTTTTCCAACCCTGACGGGAAACCAGTGGTCCTGTGACCGCAGGAACAGATTTGGAAGATCACACAAAATAGTGCGGCAGACTATTGCAACTTTTCTTCATTTGGAAACAGCATAGAACATGAAAGCCTTGCCGAAAATAGTCCCAGCAGTTCCCAAAACAGATCTCAGTACCTCAAAATGAAACATCTCATTACAGTAAGCGGTCTGCGGCTCGCATTATGACTGTACGTGGATCACCCTGCAGAGATGCACGTTCTTTCAGGGAACGGCCTGCTGCTCGGCTCTGGCCGATCCAGAAGTCTGCGATTCCTCCCGCCGAGCCTTTTGTGAGGAAGAGACGGGCTGATTTCTGTCATGGGCCCATGTGCTATTCCAGGAACAGGGTGGGACAAGACAGGACCACGGCTCAGGGAGACCTCAGGCAGCAGGGTGGTTACCTGGAATAGCAGGAGTTGGGCGGTGGCATAATGGAGCCATCCGGAGAAGTAGTTTATTCACTCATTATTACACATTTCGTTGGAGCTGTCTGACACACCGCATTTGAATGGCTCTTTTTTCCACCGTTACACCCCGGCTGCTCACATGCATCTCTTTGGCCTGAATCCTCCTCGGCTGCACAATCTGCAACGGCCCGGAGGATCGGAGACGGCAGCTTCGTAATTTTCTACTGTCGCTCTCAAGCAATCTGCCGTATTTCGCACGCGTGCTCCATCGCCGGTTGTTCACGGTTCGGCTCTTCTGTCCTGCAGGAGAGAGTGAATGAGACAAATTTTTGTGCCTGTGCCTGAGCTGCCATCTGCATGCAAAGTGTCTGTTTCTGTTGTCGCGCTGCACCGCCATTGCGGCTTTGCAAGTGAGTCCCAAACTGACTGCACAGTGTGCAAAGCTGCACTCTGACTGCGCATTCTGCAGGCGTTCTGGAATGGAACCACGCCCATAGCAGACAGTAAGTATGCCCTCGGGTGAGACCCTTCTGTGTTTGCGCGCCAGGGTTTCATGAGCGAGTGTGTGTACAAGCACGCATGCACAAAACCAAGCATCTCTACGCGAACAGTACGAGTGGTTCCAAAGCTGCCGGTATCTCACAGGCTCGGCTGGGGGTCAAGAAGCAGGTCTCCAGGAGACACCTTCCAGGAAAGGGTCATGCCAGCCTGATGTAAACGTACAAAATATGGAGAAAACCTTTTGCGGGACAGCACTTCCAAAGGACCTTTCAAACACACACACACAGCAGAGCACCTCAAGTCACCTTGCTTGCTCCACCTAACACGCGTCGTATAGATGCTGATCAACCCGGCTTGAGATCATCGCAGGTCACACAGATTCACCTGCTAGGTGGAATGATGGAGAAATGAGGGGTTTTGAGTGTTGGAGGTGTTGGTGCTCCTAGTGGATCCACTTAGCTACCAAGTCAAAGTTTGACTTCAAACACACCAGCTGAGGAGCTCAGACTCTTTTCATGGGATTTTTGTTAAAATACGCCAATGAGAGCATTCATGGGGGGTGGGGTTAAAAAGTAAATAATTTGGGCATCAGTATGCAAAAAAAAATGACTGAAGACATTAAAGGTCTTCCAGGTACTTCCTTGTACAGATCACAAATGTTTTCAGGCAAGACATGCTTTGAATTGAGCAAGAGGGAATCCACATGTGGTTTTCATCAGAGAGATGCTTATGATGAAAAAAAAGTACACAGCCTTGTTTTCGGTAAGAGCAAGTTCACGCTCGCAGCACTGAATGGTGTTTCGCGAGCGGAAGAGCACACAGTGAAACATCCTTTCACCCCTCTGCAGGTGTTTCAAGCTTGCAGTGTCTGCTGTGCGCTTTATGTGCCCAGAACCTGCTCCTGGGCTGGAAGTGACCCTGGAAGAACTGCTGCCAACAACCCTCCCATAAGTCCACTCTGTCAGTTCCGTTTGCACCGGTCTGATAATTCAGTTTGGATGCGCTCTGTCTAAACATACGTAACCTTTCATTCTTGTGCACTGGAATTAAGACTTCTGATCCATGCATGTGACACATCACTCCTATGGATGTCACTGATTTTTTTTTTGCACTTTTGTCCTTTTTTCTCCCTCACTGAGCGGGAGGAAAACACTCGTCTTTCCAGCTGTCATCCTTAACAAATCATGACAAATGGAGTGTCTAAACATTAAACAGACACCCCCAATTCCAGTCATGAAGGTTGACAAAATAAACCACTCCTTCCATGAAAGCAGAATAAAAGGCCAAGCTTGTTCACAAGGCATGAGACGCTTCAAGCAAGTTAAGATCAGTTCTTCTGCAGCAAAGCATGGAATGATGGATCCCACAGGAAGGAAGAGCAAAGCTGCGCTAATACTCAATTGTACCAACATCAGAAAATCGGCCCAGGGTGAAGGTGGCCCAGCAGCACATAAATCTCTTATCAGAGAGGTCAGGTTCCTGTTCTGAGCTTCAGAAATAATATGTTTCATCACACTGCAGGCTGCAGATGTCCCTCAGTAGTTCCTGGTAAGCTGGCTAGTTGTTGTTTTGCTGCCCCTCAGAGGTTCTAGCCCAAGGGAAGACAACGTCATCTGCATTGTGTTTTGACTCTTGGGTCATGTGATTGGTCCAGTCACACACAGCAGATCCCAAATCCTAGTATCAGAAACAAGCTTAACGGCAGAAATGTCTTTACTATAAAGGTAACCCCTGATTCACGTATTTAATTTGTTCCCAAAAACGCTGTGCAAATCGAAATCGTCTACATGGAGATCCTATTTTTCCCACTTAAAATTGGGAAAAATAACAATGTCCTCCAAACCCCAAACCAACTTACCCAAATATGAGTAAAACACTATAAAACACCTCAATTGGCCCACACAGCAGTTGTAAGCGACAAAATTCCCTAATATCCTTACAGTTTCGTGTCTCATGTTCACTTCATGCTGGTGTGTTTGTGCAGTGTCTCCGCCTTGATCTCATAAATAAAGTGTAACCCGACAAAACGGGGCCAAAATGTGGAAAAGCTTGTGAGAGAAGGTAGTGAGGCTAGAAAAGCACATACATGAGAAGAGACAATGAAGCGATTGAAAGAAGTGAAAGATGAACCACCCACCACAACTCACAATCAACTGATCTTCTCTTCACTCCTGAGTACAGCAATAGTTCAGTACAGTAAATTCCCTTATTTGGTTATTTTAAATTGTTCTTTCCATTTTTAAACATAGATTCCATTACTGAATGAACAACTCGTGAATCCTCTGCTATTTCACTGTCTCTGGAAAGGTTTGACCTCCCTACTGTGAAGCGAGGAGCTTATGCCTCGTGTTTGTGCTGCGAATGCAACGTGGAAGTCTGTGGAAAGAGTTTATTTGTCTTAATGCTCTTAGTAGTGAAGCTTCAAATCGGTACCTTCCAACACTGCGTTTTGACAATGTCACTGTACGCCTGTTCCAGGTCAGACTGGCCGCGGCAGCTGTTGGCCGGTTGTTAACCTGATCTGAGATAGTAGTGAGTTACAGCATACAGTAGCTCGTGTCACAGCAAATCGGGTTGGAGATCGAAGGCAGGTACAAATCATCCACTATTTAACAGTAAAAGAAAATTGTCACCAAATGGACCTCATTTTAAAGATCCCACATCCTCTCCTGTTACCTGCAAGCAAATTTAAAACTCTGGAAAATGGCAGCTAGTTTCGCACATTAGTCCAACAGTCCAGGGAGCTGAAGCAAAGACCAAGATAAGTGCACAGATTTAAGATTTTATAGATTTTATACAGCTCTTCTACTAAGCAGCCCAGAGCTGAGTGGAAAGGAATTTGAACAAGTAGACCTATTTTTTAACACGAATAAGTATGAAATTGTTAAATAGCAATGACATCATAAGGGTGAGAATTGAGATTGATGAGGGTCCTGTTCTTATCTTTGCCTGAGGCCTCAAAACCATTAAATGTGCCCCTCTGAGTTTATGCCAAAGGCCTGTGTCTGCAACTTGGAGGACTGGGGCTCAGGAACCTTGTAGGTTCTAAAACCTGTCAAATTTGGAAATTCAAATGAAGACAAGACGTCGTTTTTGAAACTGGGCTGGAATCTTGCATTTGGATCAACCCAAATAAGAGCACGACGTTCATCTACCTCTGGCACCGTGGTGGCCCCACTCACGGCAGCTTCAAAACTGCAAGGCTGCAGGCTCTCCGTTTCCGTTCTGATGTGACGGCTCACGATATGTCGCAGTCACAACAGTGCTTTAAAGATCCCCAGCGCCTATCAAAGGAGTTTAGTGTGGGAAGCAGCTAAAAGAAAAATCGGAGCTGTAGCCCCAATCTGAGAGGGCTGGGTGGACTTGGTTCTCTGGTCTCCTTGGCTGAGCACTGGTGTTTGCTCACCTTTGTTGTTTCAGAGGTCTTGTGTGTCTCTCAGGAACACCTTACACAAACATCAGCTGAAGTGGCTTGCAGCACACAAGCAGTGTTGTTACTCAGCAGGTAAACAAGACTGTAGCCCTTTGTAAAAACATCCCTCAGAGTCCAAGTGTTAAAGTGAGGAGCCAGTAAAAGCATCCCACCGAAAGCCAACAGATGTAGCCATTAGTGCCGCTGTGAAAGCGGCTTAAGCGAGAAGCTCAGACCTCTTAAAGTGCACCATTAAGATACAAATAAAGAAAGCTCAGAGTTTTTTGTGAAAACATCTCGAAGGAAGCCAGTGTTCTCCTTCATTCAAACACCACAAGCAGCACGTATCAAAGCTCTGTGTTCTCGGGGTAAACAGCCACAACAGTTGAGTCTACAAAAGTAAACAAAATTCAACAATACCAAGGCAAGGTATGGTACTATTGGTTGCACCGTGGTAAAAGCACAGTGCAAGCTATGTCCTTGCGAGAACCAGGCTGTAAAATTGGCCCGTGTGTCCCTGCCACAGCTGAACATGCAGAAGATCTTTTTTAAAATCTGTCATTCCTTGTGATATTTTCGGACCATCTTTTTCCGATGCTCGATTTTGTCTGAATTTATCTAAAAAAAGAAAAGCTGACCGAAGACAAAAAAAAAAAAAATCCTTTGTGCTAATTTAGGTGCAATTTAGCTGCTAAAGTCCATAGATGCACACAGGAGATTTTCTTAGTGGCAGATGAAAAAGACCAGTCATGGTTCTTTCCAGCTGCTGATGAGAGGGTAGTTTCCCTGAGGTGCTGCATATTGTGTTCAGAAATGACTTGAACGGTTGTGTCACCTGATGAGAATTTGATAAGCAGAAGAATACACTTCTGAGCGTACTTTTCAACCCAGCCTCAAAATCCCATGAATAAGCATGTACATTTTACCTTGATTTTTTTTTTTTTTTAGATCACAAGTCATCTGCAGAAAAATTGCCTGCAAATAACTCCAGCCGCTAAAAACCAACAGCCCTGGAGCGCAGCAACTTCAGTAACATCTGTGGAGCGCAGAGGTCAGTCGCTGAGTCACCGTGGACCTCGGCTGCATGCGAAGTCTGGAAGATCCATCAAGTTGTAAAGTTCAAGAGCAAAGTGCAGCTCCTGGCTGTGCAAACTGCACCGTTCTTTGTCTCCTCTGGCGAATCTCATCTCATTGACCGACTGCCCCGGCTATATCTCGGGTGTCGAAATGTCTGGCTGCCTGCGGTGTGTGTGTGGGTGCGTGTCTGTGTTGTGTGAGTGCGGGTGTGTGTCCGCTTGCTCGCCTTGAAAACGAAACAGAAGGCAAGCGGTTTGCGTTGGGGCCTCAGCACTTTCTGCCCTGCTTTCTCAATAAGCAAAAAAAAAAAAATCCTTGCAAGTGTTCGATGTGTAAACCACCACTTCAAATCTTGTTACAAGACTACTCATTCCGAAAAGTTTTTTTCTTTTCTTTCAAACCAGGGTTTATGCTGTCCAAGCTGATCAGGTGTTTCCTTATATAGCAGAGCTAATCTGAGCCCTTAACATACTGCCCTGCCTTACAGCGGGGCAGAAGAAAGGCCCGAAGGTGAGAGCAACCAAGGTCTCATGTACTTAGTAACCAAGACTGTACAAGGAGGCTAAACATTCCCCTACTTCCCAGCTTGTCTGTGTAGATACTGGCACACTGACCTGGTTTAACCCGGTTGGTTTCACCGGGAGTCACTCCCTCATGGACTTCTTTCACCAGCATTCACCCTTCTTCTCGCAAGAAGAACCAAACAGAAAAACTAAAGGGTAGAAAGCTGGACAATTTCAGTTTTGGGGTACAGCTTGGATTGAAGGTTGAGCAAATGTGGAATTTCTTTTGTATTTCGTTCTGCCTGAACGATTGCACATCCGTCTTATCCTCCAGCCACTGCTACTCAGACTCTCCAGGTGCATGAAGAGGCTGTGGTGTGCATTTGGCTTCATTTTACTCTGACACAAATATGGGTGGGTTTTTAAAAAAATGGTGGATAGTAAGCAGGCAGGTAGCTCTCTTAGTTATTCACTGAAGAGGTGGAAACCTTGGTCTCAGCACGCCGCTTGCATCAATACTGTACAAGCTTGACCTCGTGCTCTGGAACTGCTGCGTTTCCTGAGCACAACATCTGACTAAGGAGGACTCGCAATGATTTGTGTGGGAACGGAAACACAGTAAGTGGCTGGGGGTGTGAGACAAGCTGAGAAACAAACTCACAAGAGCAGTTATTCCATCTCTCTTTTTTCCCACCGTCCACTCACTGGACACTAGAATGGAGACACAGGGAGGAACGAGTGACTGCTGTGCATGCATTCTGAGGGGAATGTGGTTCCACAAAAGCATCCTGGGCTCAGTGATCAGACTGGATGGTCTTTTTCTTGTTCTCTAAAACAAGAGGCATCAGCTCTTGCATCAGTTCCCTCAGGCGACTACTCTCGGCATCCCTAGCTGACATAAGGACAACTCTGGTCAAAGTTCACACATGGAAAGCTGCAGATCCTGAGTATTCCCAGTCAAATGCTAAAGAAGTGCACTACTGAAATGGTGGGGACATCTTTAACACCTCCCTGGCTCAGGCTGTTGTCCCCAAGGGCTTCAAACCTGCTATCATCACCCTGGTCCCCAAGAACTTACAGGTATCTTGCTGCAATGACTTCTGTCCAGTCATGCTCATCATTGTCATCATGAAGTACTTCAAGAGACATGGTCCTGTATCCCACTGTCCACACTAGACCCACACCAGTATGCCTACTGTCACAACAGATCCACTGAGGGTGTCATTTCCACCTGCCCCTGGCCCACCTGGAGGGTAAAGACTGTTATGTCAGAATGTTGTTAACTGACTTCAGTTCAGCACTCAGTACCATCATCCCCTAGCAGCTTCTCAATAAATTCTACTCACTGGGTCGGAACACTCCTCTGTGCAGCTGGATCCTGCACTTCTGCACCAACAGGACACAGGCACCACCCACAAGACCATTTTGCACATCAGTGCACCCCAATGCTATGTGCTCAGACCGTTTACCATCCTTACTCACTACTGTGCCATCAAATACAATAGCAACCACATCATCAAGTATGCTGATGGCACCACAGTTGTCCTCATCTCTAACAGCGATGAGTCAGCCTACAGAGGGGAAGTAGTGCAGCTTGTATCCTGGTGCAGGACATCAGTCTGTCTCTCAATATCAGTAGGAGAAGATGATTGTTGATTTCAGAAGGACTCGAGCAGCCCACACTCCTCTGTGTGTTAATGCTTCAGCAGTGAAGCTGGGGCACAGTTTCAAGTTCAAGTAGTGCACATCACCAAGGACCTCTCCTGGACCCACAACACATCTCGCCTGGTGAAAAAAGCACAACAGGGTCTCCTCCTCCTGAGGAGACTGAAAAGAGCTGGACTTCCTCCTCCTTTCCTCACCAGCATCTGCAGATGTACCAGAAAGCATCCTGACCTCCTACTTCTTAATCTGGGATGGGAACTGCACTGTCTCTGCAGTCGGTAGTGAAAACTGCCCGGTCCAGCTCCAGAACTTCACTACCCACCATCCAGTCACCTACAGTAAGTGGTGACCAGGAAAATCAAATCATTTCCGAGAACCCCTCTCCACCTTCTGTTTTCCCAGCTGCCACCTGGAAGATGCTGTCACAGCTTGCAGGCCAAAACCACCAGGCTCAGGAACAGCTTTTTCTTGCATGCTTTCAGACTGCTGACTGATCACCAACACTACCAGTGACCACCTCTCACAGCATCATCTCCACTATGACCACTGACTGTTTAACTTTTTACCCTGATTTTACCCACTAATCTATTTTCTCATGAGTCATTTATTTATCAACCATATTCTTCTCTAAAATGTATCAACCATCTAAAGGTAGTCTAGTCACTTATTTATTGATCCATATTTTTATAGACCTATCTCAATTTGTCTTTTTTTTTGCTTGTCTGTTTATTGAATTGAGCACTGTGGTCCAGAAGATGAAGAATGAAAATAAACCTTGAACCTTGACTGCTTGTATCAGTTCAAGATGTTTGTAAAGGCATATAAGATGGTCAAAGGCTCTGCATCCTGATACCTTTAGAACCTGATCAATCCTTGCACCCAAATAAGAACACTATGTTCATCTACCTCAGTCAGTGTGGTAGTCCCACTCACAAGGGCCCCAAAACTGCAGGTTCTCGGTTTTTGTTCTGATGTGACGGAATGAACTCACTGTAACTCAGAGTTGCAGAACCACTTTCAACACTCAAGAAGAGTCTCAAAACGTGTCTGTTTTGGGCCCAGTCCTCTTCTGACCTCCTAAGAACTCTATAAACTTCCGTAACAACGTCTGTGTCGCAATCGCCTTCGTGCCGTCGTGGTGGTACGGAGGGAATCGCTGGTGCCTCGCAGTCTGTTGGCTCTGTTCAGACGTGGGTCGGAGTCTGCGAGGAGATTGCAAGTTCTCCCCATATCCGTGTGGGTTTCCAGGTTGACCTGGGCAACCTACCCCACATGTAGTCGGCATCTGTTAGTGATCTGCCGTAAACCGGAGATGGGTGGGTGAGAGTATTGGGAATGACTGCACTGTTTGTCACTTTAGAGAAAATCAACTGCTTTAGGAATAAATTAAAATGCTTCGGACTGAATTCTACAGCTGGCAAATCCTGCAACGCGTCCAACCCAAAACGGTGGCATCTGAAAAACTAACAGTCGCGGTGTAAAACGCTCACTGTGCAAAGGAAGGTTGCTCTTTGCTTCAGAGCGAAGTTTCTGCCAAAGGAACAACTGCAGATTTGTCTATTTATTATACTTGTGCTTGACTGTCTGCATTATAGCGTTTTTTTTGTTTGTTTATTCAGAAAGAGCTGGTAGAGCACACACCGTCTTAAGGAAATTGTGCAAGACGTCTTCCTATGTGCCCATGCAAATTGCACACGCAGTGACACGAACGCTGTGCTGCGACCGTGTGACAGGTTAGAACGTAAATCCAACGGCTGCGGACAGTCGCAAAACCCCGGGGGTGGTACTAACCCCTTGTTGGTAGGTACAATATTGCACAAAGTCGATAACTGAACGCTGACGTCATGTTCAGACAACGGGTGCAGGACGGGTGAACGTAAGACAGGGGGTCACACTGCTACACGGTGTAAACAACGGGAGATGCTAATGGACAAAAGGCTGGTTAATGCGAAACGCTCTCAGCTCTCACGTCTTCCTTAAGGGTGACACGGTATTTTTGACGTTTTTTTCGGGAGACATCACCCTCCGTCACCCCCAATTTTACTAATTTGAGGCCTATAAGATGGGTCATACATGTCCCATTATACTGGCATATCTGCCTGGGGGGGGGGTCTCATTTTTGCTCCTTATTGCACATTTTTGTGCTGCAATCTGTGCCTTTAACATCCTAACATAGTAGCTACCAGGGACAACGTAGGGAGTAAACCATGCATGTCGGGAAACAGGTTATCCTTCCTTTCGCTTGTATTATTCTGTCCTGATGTGAGTGTTTATGGGTGATACGGCAGGTAACTTAACCATGAAGCCAAAGCCCAGGATTTGAAGTGGAAACATGGCACATTGCTCGAAGGTATCTGCCCGTACCAAGCGGTTTCTCAACCTGGGGGCTTGTCGGAGTGCAAAACAGGGTCTGATGTGGAAGCCGACCGACTGCGTCTTTCACAGATCTGCCCACGGAATTGTGCGCACTGACAAACGTGACCAGAACCCGGAGAGGGTCACTTGGTCGCAGATTGAAGCGACCGTAGACAACGGCACTGTTTGTTAACAGCACCGCCGCAGCATTCTAATCCCATTCCCTCATCTGGCGTGACGTCACGCATTCCAGGAACGTTTGCTTCATGCAATAAGCTGGCCGTGGCCGACAGAACGTGACATTTGCAGGGTCACTGTCCCAAGAACCCACCGGCCTCCTCACTCCTCCGTGATTCACCGACTTGTATGATGTGGTCCAGCAAAGGTCTCGATGACGGTCAAATGGCGTGAAAAAGGGCCAACCAGTGACCCCCACCCTATTCCAACCTCAAACTCTCTCCACGTAAGGATCTCTGGCCCCTCTGAGTAATTCAAACTGTGGTTGTTTTTACAGACCCCAGATTACACGCTCTACAAAATTCATCCTTTTTGTGAATATCTATTTAATATTGTATTTCCAAATTCAGCCCAGTCCACCCGTTCCTCCTCTGGCTGCCTCGGGGTTTCGTGATGTGTCAGAGCGTACCCAGGATTTGCCTGCACGGAGTGTGTGTATCTGTACACACTCCCAGCTCTCTGTTCAAATGAGTCCTGTCTTTCAGCTCCTTTTCATCATGGGTCGCAGCGCCGGCAGCATGTGAGACGGAAGAGCAACAGGGTGAAGGAGAACATGTGTCTGTGTGTAAATCTGTGCGCATCAGCAGTGTGTGCGGGTGTGTACCTGAGACCGGGAGCGTATGCGGACGGCTTGATGTGTAGCTATGGGGGCTCGTGTGAGACAGAATGCGACTGGGCGGAGGTGACACTAGAAGGTTCCTTTTTCGATTGACGCCTGCTTTTGTCTGCTGTGCACTTAGCGGTGTGGTTGGCGTGAGTGTGGCGGGTGTTTGCGAAGGCAGAAGAAGGGCACTGACCATATATGCCGCTCTCTATGCCATTTATAAGCATCTCAGTAAACTAGCTGAGTATAAAACTCCACCCCAGGGAAACCGTGTGGGTCTTTCAACCCAAACAAACCTCACGTAAAACAGGATTTGTTGTTTAGGAAGTCAAGCCGCTGTGGCCACGCGAGTGCAGTGGATCGTGAGCAGGTCCGCGGTTGGATCCCCATAGACTGGGTCCACACTGAATGCACAACAGGCTATGGGCTCAACAAGACTCATTATATGACATGTATTGTTGTGGTTGGAAATAGAATAGAGTTTTAAAAAAAGGGAGAAAAAGACGGGGAACCCTGACTTTAGCAAGTTGAGGGCGGCAGTCATACGCCTGAGAGGCACAGGTGGAGGGGGCCAGATGGGATACCGTGCTACACTGTCCTGCTCCTGGTGTTACCAGCACTGGGCGTGGGCCTCAGGTTTCACGTAACCGCAGGCTTCCCACCTCCCCAAATGCGAGGGCCTCTGTAAGAGGGCAGACTCACTGCCTCGCCCCAGACACCACATGAAACAAGCCAGCTGACTGCCCTCCAGCCTCTGTCATCTCCTCTTTGATACCTGCACCTTTTGTTCCAATTCATCCCCTTCCTTTGTCCCTTTTGTTGCAATTCCGTTCTGCTAAGATGCCATGTGTTGTAAAGCACTGCAGGGGGCATTCCTTGCGCTGCAAATGGGTGGCGGAGCTGGAGAACGGCGGCGCGCTGGGTGCAAAGATAGGGTTAGAGGGGATAAGGGAAAGGAAGTCAGTGACCAGGGACGGCTAGGGCTTTGCTGAGAGTCGGATACGGGACTCGTCGGTCCCTGCAGAGAAAGGTCGGGCCATCACGCTGGCTTCTAACTGGTGACAAACAGCTCACTTCCGCCTCACGTGAACCAACCGCCGGGACCTGCATAAAGAGCTTAGGCCGTAAAAGTCGACTGCAAGGCCTGGAAAAATAACATTTTCCGCAAACACAAATATTTGTTCACCTCCGACGATACCTGCATCAGTTCGATCCTGGGGGATAAAACGAAAAAAAAAACAGCCTTAGCTTTACCCATTTACAGCAGCCCCCTTAGCGTCGCCGTGCAACTTAAACGGCCACGGAAGACACGCGAGGAATGTAGCTGATGCTCGAGACTTTAACGCACAACCTCGCTTGCTGTTTGGTGCTGCAATGGGCACGGACGTGTGAAGCAGGGTGTCGAAGAGACCCCGGCCGACAGCGGCAGCTCAGCGCGTCTGCCTCCCAACCTTAAGCTGCGGCGTTGTGGCTGTTGGCAGGAGATGATGGCTGAGGGCTCAGGCGTCCTATCTGGTTCTCTGAAACGGCAGGTGAGGCCACAGCTGCAAACAAGTTACATCTGCCACGTCGGGCTTTGTGGAGGGTGGTGGACAAAGGTGGGGGCACAGCTGGCCAGGAGGAGCGGGGGGGATCCAGCTGTCTCCCCTGACCACAGCAGCTCTGCTTGTTGTCATAGCCGCGCCGTTTGCAGAAGCTACGGGCCGCACGGCAACCCCAGCTGCCCCCCACCCACCCCCCTTCCGTAAACACCAAACTGATAAGTCGTGTTTCTGCCGAGGGCTGCCAGAGGCCAGGGGTTAACCATCGGGGGTCGGGGCTGTGTACAGCTTGTCGACCACCTGCCAGGCCACTCCAGCTGTTCATCACTCACCCCCCCCCCCCAAGCTGTTGGCTGCGGTACTGGTTTCCAACCCAAAAATGCTGTTATGAAATGTCCGTTGCAGCTCTCTTGGCTCCATCCCACAAAATGTTTCATTTCAGAAGGGGTTCCAGCAGACGGAGCATCCGTGGCATAATCTCCACTGGAGGGTGTTTGTGCAGGAAATGGCATCAGTGGAATGGATGGACGTTACCAGAGTAAATTCTGAAATGAATGTAGTCTGTAAAGTGGCATGAGTCAACTGCTTCACCTTTCCCACATATGGAAAAGTAGTCTGAGGTGGGCTCCGTGCCTTCGGGTCATCCATTTGTGTTCATTCTCGTTGTTTTTGCGATTTGCTCCCCCCACAGAACAATGAATGACTTAGGTATCAGTCTGATATTTGTTGCTTGTGTAGGACACTTTTTGCTCTTCTCATACGCCCGGTTGGAGATGTTCTCACAGAGGGTTACACAAAGGACTTGTTTACCTGTTGAGGTTAGATCCCTGTTTGTGCATTACAGGTCACTTAGGTTGGTGTTTGAGGAAGGTGTTCCTAGTCCTCTGGAACAATTAGTATGGTGAGCAAACACTGATGCAAAAACATAGAGAAGACCTGATGGCCAAAGAGATGGGAGGAGCCAAATCCTGCTGTACACAGGTTATTGAGTCTAGGCTTCCAGGCCAGTCTGAACTCCCATCTTATCCCATACCCAAATCTGCAGACGTTTAACAAAATTCCCGCTTGGCAAGTCTATGATTCACTCCTCCTTATTAGTCCAGCATGTTTGTAAGAAGAAATGTGTCTTTTTGACTTTTTTGACCATTTACAAAAAGTTTACACCTGGGAAAGTACTCCTCCCATCCAGTATTATTAACCACTTCATCCAGGTCAGGCCAGCAGCAGTCCAGAGGCCATCCCAAGAATCACTGGACACGAAGGTTTTAAACTACCTCCTGGATCTGAAAGATACAGTAAACTTGTTAGGGACACGAATTACCTCTGAAAGATGAATGTGAAATGGTTCCTTTTGCTGTTTGTTCCTGACACGTCGAATTTATAGAGCATCAAGAGCATGAAGGCCAAGCAGTAAAGGGCCTAGTAACTAGATCATCTCCTGCAACGATAAGCGCCCTTCAAAACCTTCTTACTTCGCATTTTGTCTGCTGTAATGTTGAGTTATCCAGCACTGCCTGACTGGTCAAAAGGAAAAAAGTAATAATACAGAATATTATCACCAAACCGTGTCACCGTCACATCAGTGATATGTGCGGCGCCGTGTGTCTGTCGTGCATCATTTCTTATTAATTTCCCATTAACTTTTAGATTTTTACGTTGTAGAAATGATGCCGATTATCTATCGGCATGACGATGGTGTTTTTCCATCTCTGCAGTAACCCCCCTACCCCCACCCCCTCGCCAGTTCTACTCTTTACTCCAAGCATTCACTAGCTCCAGGGTGCAGAGAATAAGACAGTCTGGTGTATATGCTGTGTTCAGCATGTAGATTCTAGCAGCTATACTGGCTCCTGTTGCTGGTGTCCCGTCCAGACGCAGTTCCCCAACCTTGCCACTCGTGAGTCCAGGAGCAGCCCTCGACTCTGTGTGACCTCAGTTCCTCCACCTTTCTGTGCCTTGTCAGAGACCAAATTTTAAAATTTCACGAAACAGCACTAAGTGCACTTTTTGGAGCCTAATGAATTCATGAAACCCCTACTTGGGGTGAGAAGTAACTGAGTGTCAAACTTCGCGTCTGTGGTTTCAAAAACAAAGCTGCGCCTAAATTCAATTCAGATTATTTTTATAGAGGCTTCCTGTCACTCAGTGATTCAGCTGAACAGCAGATGAAGACAACAGAGCAGGTAACAGGTATATAGTGAGGCTGTACATAAAGGTTATGTGTTCATAACAGTGACCGTAAACCTGCGGGCAACTGAGGAGAGGAAAACAAAAAACTCCCAACCAGGAGGCAAACGGAGAAAAATAAACCTGTGGGGGTCCGAGTGCCAGCGGCTGCCCTCATCCCGGGCTTCTACACATAGACCAATAGTGTCAGCAGTAGCAGGTAAGACAGGTTATATTGTGTAAGACAACGCAAGTGAAGCTGAGGTGAATAACAAATAAAGAAACAAAGACTTGAAACTTCATAGATACAGAGATGTAAAAATTTGCTGACAATCATAAAGAATTTTATCACCACCGACCTCATATGTCTGCAAGGTCCCCGAGAATAACTATCCAGCCCTATAGTATTTTTTTTTTAGTTGAAGTAGCATAAACATTTCAGATGGATTTTGCTTAGGAGCTCCAGTCTCTGGACTGTAAGTGTGCTGTTAGTCAACAAAGCAAAACTCTTTGGGGATTCAGAATGACTGTACTCTTACCCCAGCAGCAAATCACGATCCAAATGGAAATGCTTGTGTGGGCTTAAAGCATGTGAGGAAACCGTTGCCCAAGCACGGTCACAAAGGGGGCCGGCCAACGTGAAGCGTGACCAACCTCAGTCATCCTCGTAAACAGGAACATGACCCACCGTCGAATTCTGTTAGGCAACATCATCCTGTTTATTGATGTTTGCCACAACTCACGCAAATACAAGAAGGCCCAAGCTGTAGAGCATCTTTCTCACTCAGCTCCTTCACAGCACACTCTGTCTTCATTTGTAGTGACCGACCCAAAGTCCATTCTTAGTCCATCTGGACTTGGGATAAAGGGGAACAAGACTCCATGTCAGAGGTTTAACTGGAAAATGGTTCTCATGTTTGGCCTGTTGGTGAAAACCAGTCGCTGGGTGAATAACTGTGATTTCGCTAGAACTTTATCGCGAGGGATTCACACGGCTTCAAATTTGACACAGATGAAGGCTGTGCAGCTCGGGGAATTTGTTGAGGTGTTTCAGTTGAAGGATTTTGCCCTTACATGCGGCAGCCCGACCGGAAACCTTTTCGTAGGCCGGTGTAGCCGGTTATAGTTCCTCAGTTTCGTCGTGCGTTTGTTGATGCGTCGCACTGAACGGCGAAAGGAATTTATCATTTTCCGTATTCATATTTTCATTTGTAAAATTTCCAAGCAAGAGGCCTGGAGTTTTCACAAGCATAGATACAGACAGTGGTGCATCTACTTCAAAAAAGGCTGCAAAAGGAGAAATGTGTGGAACAGAACTCAAGCACTGCAACAGAAATGTGATTTTTGAAGCTTAAATGCATTCAAGCAAGACCACACTGAGACCAAGCTGACTTGTGCTGTTCCTCTAAACATCGGAACCTTTTATTTTGAGACTTTAGTGAGTCGCACAACTCCATCCGTGTGCTTCTTCCACAGGAGCTCGCAGCCTATTTGGGCTTCCTCCTCTACCAGAGCAGAAACCGAGGACACCTGCATTACTAATATGAGCTCTACTACACTGAGCGCGCTCTGTAAACACTCCTGCCCCAGGTCCCATTCCCTCCCGAGGGGTCTGAGTCACCAGCCTGCTGGCCGGTAGGGTCTCTGTTTCACAGCTGCTCCTGCGACAACTGCGTGAGGTAACCCCTCCCCTGCCGAGGAGATGGGGGAAGTTCTCGCAGGAGAAGTCCAGGCTTGTTCCTGCTGTAATGCCATTACACGTCTGCAGTGCGGTCATCTGAGGGTAGGTGTGGTCCAGATGGGTTTCAGAAAGTGCGATGAGGTCTGAAATAAACCTCCGGTCCAGACTAGCGTGATAGTCTGCAGGTCTATGAGGGGTCTGTTTAGGCTTTTCACAGTGGCACAGTGAGTAACACTGCTGCCTCACAGTGCCTGGGCTGGTTGGGTGTGGGTTTAAGCCCATCTTAGTCAGTGTGGAGTTTGCATCTTCTCCCTGTGTTTGTGTGGGTCCACAGATAAGTGTTTCCGGAGAATTTGTCACTGTTCCTTGCCCACTGTGTGTGTGTGTGTGTGTGTGTGTGTCTACCCTGTGATGGACAAACAACCCAACCAGGGTAGAGTCTCCTAGCCGCACACCCAGCACTTCCAGAATAGGCTGTGGACCACCATGGCTGTGCCCAGGAAAAGTGGTTAAGGAAGATGATTGGTGGTACAGCATCTTGGAGTTGATTTCTCAATTGAGGGTTTGAGATTTTGCAAAAAACAATTTAAAAAAATCAACTCCATCTGTTCTGCTGCGAGAAACAAGTGTAAACATCTTCATCGCTGTATTCCCATCCTTTTTCTACTCATCATTGAACCTCGATTATGAAATTCCTGCAACATTCCCAGATTTTATTCAACAGTCCTGGTTTTATGTGCACCAGAAGCCAGAGTCTGCACTATGCCTTCAGTAACACGACACTAGCGTGCAGTGGTGTTTGAACATTGCCGTAATATCAAGTAGTCAGGAAACTGCCTTCCTCTTGGGCGCTTGCCGATATCTCACAATGGTTAAACACACTGCATAGTAACAGAGAGATAAATGTCACGCTGGAATTGGAGCACTAGAAGATAACCATTGATCTGACACAGCAGGCCACACATAGCACTATTTTTGTCATCCAAACATGTTTTGAGCAACGTCTGTATCTGTAGGCATAATCCAGCACTTGGTTGAATAGGCAGCCACGTGAGTCCTGGCTGTTTATCTACAGATTACCTAATGGCTGTGTTAAATACAGCACTTTAGCTAATATCAGAATTAGCCACCCGAGCGGGAAACCGTGCAGAATGCCACTTATTACCTTCTGCAGAACATTTGATCTATTTCACCGTCATTCGATTCCAGGTTCTAGGAAGGGTCTTTTGGGTTGTGCCTGAGTGCAGCACTTCATGGCTTGAAATCGCCAAGGTACACGGCTCTCCTTTATGTGACTGCATTGTAGGTCCTCCAGAAGAAATTGAAATCCGGGCTATTTTTCATTTCACTAGTTTACAGAGGGTTTTGCAAGAAGGACCAGCCAAAGCCGGAATTTCTCATGGGTTTTGAGAAGATTGCTGCCTCAATAAGTGGTTCCAAGGTTCAGGACAAGGAAGTTTCTCAAACAGGCATTCCAGACTGAGATTCGAGACCTGGTCTGGATTTCTAAGTGTGCAAAGCCAAACCTTCTGTAGCTTTGAAAATTTCCTGGAGGCAAGGGTTCTACACCATTTGAGGGTTAGGATTAGGGATTAGGGTTTGGATTAGGGTTAGGGATAGGGTTTAGGGTTAGGGTTATGGTTAGGATTACTGTTAGGATTATGGTTTAGGGTTAGGATTAGGGTTAAGAGTAAAGGGTTAAGGTTAGGGTTTGGATTAGGGTTAGGGTTAGGCCTGTTAAAAGTTGCTTTCCATGTGGTTTTTCCAACATCTTTCCAAGAGCATTGTCCTTTGTTTACTCCTCTATTTTTTTAGAGGTCAGGGCGCTGGTTTTTTGCACTGAGGAGGACAATGTTTTTTTAAGGAGGCAGCATAGGAGACCTCAAGAACAGCATTTGTGATAGGTCAGTTGTAGCTACCCTGAAGAAAGCTTCTTAAATTATAAATTCATAGCTCAAGTTAGATATGTGTCTCCTAAAAGGGTCTCAAGGTAATTGCACTAGTTAACAAAAACAACAGTAATAATAATAATAATAATAATAATAATAATAATAATAATAATAATAATTCTCTCATGCTTTAAACACTCATAAAATTCTGATGCATAGACCTGTAGCTAAAGACCCAAACTATCTTTCTGTTGTTCATGAAGACAAGGATTATACTCCACTGGGGAAGTATTGCACATTCGGTGGGATTTGCGATAAGCTCTGCCGGGATACTGGAGCTTCCTTCTCCCTATTTAAAGTACTAAGCTGAACATGTCTTTTATTCAGCTTGGCACAAAATGTTCATACATAAACTGAGAATAACTAATGATGAGCTACGAAGCACTTGAGTTTGACTCCATCGCTGCAACATCCTGAATGTGCCGTGAACAAAGACATTTGCTCAGAGATGTGGCGTTTTTATTAATGGTTGCCTCCGGCTTCTTTCCATTCGCACCTTCAGAGGATGGACTTCACCCGAGGACTCAGTACTCCTGAGGAAAAAGAACCACGTGTGAGATGACAGCTCGAAGGCCACCAAAGCGAAAAAGCCGGTTACGGAGCAGCGCAGTGAGGTCCTGGATGCCTAAAAATGCTCCGTCATGATTTTATAAATAGTTCCATGCTATAAAATTACAGAAGCGCCTATAGAAATACAACCAGCGGGTACTTTTCATGTTCAGCATGAACTTTTTCACCCGACAAGTGAACACAGCAGACCTCTGGGAAGAATATCAAAATGCCCTTTGTTCTTTAAAGGTTCTTTATTCCCCGTATCCCTGTGATCACAGTAAACACAGGCATGCATTTATTGTTTGTTTTACAGATAGAGTTTGTGACCAGCAACTCCCAACTTGATCCGCCCCCCACCAGCCCTACCCCGCATATCAGATCAAGAGCTCATGTTTACACATGTTTACGGCCACGCTTGGTGTTATGTTCTCCTAGGCGTGCTGAAAAGTGTGAGATCACAGAGCAGCGCCGAGTGAGAAATTGGAAGTCCCCTGCTTGTGTTGTTTAATTCGAGGCTGCTTGTTATTGCCCCGTTTATGCAGGCTGTCTCTGGGAAGCTTCTCGGGGATTATAGCGGATTCTCCTCGGCGACAACGCAGTCGCTGCGCAAAACAACCCCGCCCACGCAGAGACAAACGCGGGCGCTGAAACGCGCACACACGCAGCATGCGTAAACATACAGCTATGTGTTGTTGATGTGACACAGTGACACACTTTTCCATGTATGCAGTGTGTAAAGGCACCCTGTGTGCATATACTGCACGTATACAGTCACGTATGTGGTACTTTTAACCGACTGCATCGGTGTGCAGCATTTCCCGCTCATTCCTGTGGACATTTTTGAGGGAAATCTTTTTCACCAGAAGGTACTAAAACCCTGGAAAACACACGCCAAATGCTGTTATAAAACAGAAACAGCTTTGATTCCAAATGTTTCTCAAATTTTCATACTTGTTGGGTCAGTTTAGGGTGGAGATTTGAGTCGCTCATTTAAAGAAATAAGCAATGCTTTGAGACACCTGAACAATGATATGAATTCAAGCTTTTTGAAAGCAAGGGTCTTTGTCGGTCCATCTGTGTGTGTGTGTGTGTGTGTGTGTGTGTGTTATTACCCTTGCTTGCTAAATGGCAGCTGTGGTTAGGTTAGTAATTCTGAAATGAGTGTGGGAGTGTGTCTGCACTTCCTCATCGCCTCCGAAAATCTTTGTTAGCCAAAGACTGGCTAGCGAAGCTTCACGCACAGAGACACACCCACCAAAATACCCAAACACACACGCACGCCTACACACATGCTCCTGCACACATGCAGGCAGTGAA
This sequence comes from Arapaima gigas, assembly GCA_900497675.1. NCBI lineage: Eukaryota > Metazoa > Chordata > Actinopteri > Osteoglossiformes > Osteoglossidae > Arapaima > Arapaima gigas. The sequence goes on along the minus strand of UFQX01001293.1, from coordinate 37,238 downwards.
TACGGACATTTCTGAGTGTCACATTCAGCAGAAATCCTCACGGCAGCGCTGCATCTGCGGCGCTTTCAATCCTGCTCTTCTCATCTCTTCTTCTCATCTCATGCTAGTCGGAGTTCTCTTTCCCACAGTCGCCTCCCTGCCACACCACAAACCCTTTCCACCGTTTCAACAATTTACTGCATTCGACCCGAAAGCAGAAAGCGAAAATACGTCGACTGGCCTCCAGCGACGACCCTGACTTTATCGATGCAGGGGCTGGAGCCGAAACGAAAAACACACCTTCGAGCAAGGGGTCCGTAAGTGTCGAACGGGAGGACGTCTGTGAGTGAAGCGCCAGATTCCAGCCCCAGGATGCCACCATTACATTGGGTCTGGGAGGCAAATGCCATTTATTTCCCTGCACCCTGTTTTAATTCTGCTTCTGCAGACCTGCTGCAGAAAGTGTGCAGATCTGAATCTCACTGGTGGTTACCACTATCCTTGTGCAGAATATCAGAGCTACTTCAGCAAAATTAAAAGGTCAACCTGCTAAAGAAAAAAAGAACATTTTCTGTAGAAAAAAATATCTCGACAAAGTGAAATGTTTGGCTGTAAAGTGTTGCGGTTGCAAAGCAATAATATGCATCAGTCATTAGGAACTGAACTATGAACTGGTTTGCATTCCTTTCCACTTCATTTGCTTTAACCTTTAGCTAAAAAATCCCACTAAAAGGGTCCAGTCCCAACCCCGAGTCACTCCCAAACCGTGTGAGGGCAGGGTTTCACTGTCAGCCCCCATGTATATAAACACCTCCACCCATGGAGCATCCAGAAAAAAAACACGATCCCTCAACCTTGAACCCAACTGCTTCAACCAGCCTCATCTCATCTCCAAGTTCCGGTGGCCCAGGGATCTATCCCAGTCCTACCAAGTCTTTCCCAAGTCCCAGTGTCTCATCTCAAGGGTCTTCCCGGCTTATTCGGCTACCCGGGAACTGAGCAACGCTCCTCAATAAATTCGTGGCCGTTTTGATATTCTTCCCAGAGGTCCGCTGCGTTCGCCCGTCGGATGATTGAAAACTTCACGCTGAACAAGAAAAGTAACCGCAGGTTGTATTTCTATAGGCACTTCTATAATTTCATGGCGTCGACCTATTTATAAAATTATGAAGGAGCATTTTTAGACATCCAGGACCTCACCCAGTGTCTCCTGGGTTCGAGATGAAACCGGCGTCCGAGCCAGGTCCTTACACACACCGACGCCCTAGTTATCACTGAAACACTGTTAAATAATATCAATTCCCGGCCTAAAAGTACACAATGGGCTGGTGGAAGGTATTAGTGCCAGTTTCTGCTCGTATGGATACAGGGCACTTTTATCCATGGTTATTAAATCGCATCCCCTTTTCTCTTAAAGACTCCCAGACCAAAGATATTGTGATTCATCCACTAACTGAAGCAGGAATATTTTGTCGTGGAAAAAGTCAGACAGTCCAGATTGCGCATAGGGTGCATTTTTTACAGACTTGTGAATAACCGAAAAGTAGAGAAAAAAACGCTTTTATAAAAGTACTCGCCTGCAAATTTGAATGTGTCACAGTGCGGCTTGAGTCTGGCTGAAACTGTACGGCACAGCGGTGTTATGGGTAAACCCTCCAGACGTACAGATATCACCCAGCACCATTAACGTTCCTCAGTTTATCTGTTTAAGGGACACAGTTGTAACTGTGTAAAGAAAATGCAACTGAGACCCTTTAACTTCCTCCAGCCACCATATTCTAACGTGACACTTGTCTGCAAAACTGCGTTTTCCCGGCAAAAATGAGAACTGGAGAAAACCACTGGATGACGGACGGGTGAAATGCACAGAACATTTATTTCTAAGACCTCGCATGCTACGTGAAAAGACGATGACAAAGCAGCAGTCAAATATGATTCTTTTTAAATCTAATGTGGCTGACAAGAACGTGCATCCAGATATGTACTGGAGCTCGCCTGTCCCGGTCCTTCACGATGATGCAAAAAAAAAAAAAAAAACGCTTTGGTCGGCACTTTTGCGCTGATCGATTTCCGCGCAGATCGTAGCCGACGCGGAACCGTCATGGATAAAATCAGAGCGAGCAGGGATATGGCCGTAAAGTTCTGACCTGCAGCTGATGATTCCGGAAACACTGTATTCTTTCCCGGTAACTCGGTCTGAGGAAAACAGCGCTGAAGCAGCACTTGCCGGTGCTTTTTGATGGAAATGGAGCACCTGGTTTTCTCAGCAAGCGCTGAGCCACGCTGGGGTGAAGTAACGGCAAAGTGCAACCAACTGCCCTTTCAAAGCGCCTCTTGTTTTCATTGCTGCTAAAGTGACCTATAAATCAATGCGTAACTCTGTGCTCCACGCAGGATTGTTTATATATGAATAAGGTCAACAAGGCCTGTATGAAAATGGTCCCTCACCGCTACGCACAGCCTTGGATTCCCACCTGTTTGCTAGGGAGGTTCACGTAAACAAAGCCGAGCGGCCGAGTCTGACGTCAAACATGCCGGTTCCTCTGGAACCTCATTTATCCAAGTCCATCCCTTTGTTTGCCGTTCAGACGGATCTCGATCCTGAATGCAGGAGGTGCAAAACAAGCACCAGCTCTTTAACCAACTTCTTGCAGCTGTTTGTCGCTGTGCTGCTGCTGTGCGGCTGATGCGCATCCCATTGGGTTAATTTATTACACCCGACTCTAACAACAAAAAAAAAGCAGAAATCTCAGTGATACTCTGCTAAGAGAAGCTCCCTCAACATGTCCTCTGACAAAAAAGAACATTCAAAGAGCCTATTATGTTACTGTGGAGACAAAGAAAACGGCATTTCAGCCAGAAGAACTTGCCCATCTCTACTGAGCTGCTACAGAAAGATGGGGGTCCCCCCTCGCACCCGCACCGTGGGATGACTTTTAGTATCGTTATGAGATCCACTTTGCGCCACATTTGAAACCCAAATTTGGGTGGAGCGTAGCGTGAAGCTGCAGAAGATGACAGTGGACTTTTGGAGCTCCTAAAGCGACGTCAGTGATGCGTTTGAACAATATTTGAACGATCGGAATCGCAGCACCATAACAGGAGGTGATGATCAGCTCTGGAAGCCTGGAAGTGGATCTCGCTGTTAGGCTACATCTCGCTTCACCAGAGGAACCACACCGATAGCCATACAGTAAGAGCTAAAGGGACTGGCATCTGTCAGGTAGCAGCGGCGGCCTTTGTCACACCTCGCCTCCTATACCTACGGTGCTTTTATACAAGGTGCTTTTTGGGTGGACCAGGGTTGGGTTGACGTGAGAATGTGCCACAGTTGGAGAGTTTGGCCACAACAAAGGCTTCCTTGACCATCTGTGCACCCATAGATGCCCTGAGGCTCCAGTTTGCTTTGTGATCGTTTGCATTGGCCACTCTCGATCCACTTGGCCCCGTTTGACCAGTCGTGGCACCTCCCGTACAGGGTCACGACCACAAGAAGTACATGGCCGAAAAATGCCGGCATATCGGTCAGTTTCTGTGCAGAGGCAAACGGAGGCAAGCAGACAAAAAAACGGACAAACGGCTGTTGCCTGTAACGTCAAGGCAAAAAAACGTAGGTAGCAATTAGAATTAATATGTCTCTCGCACTCATAAAGACCCCCCCCCCCATGGACAGAATCGACTTCGAACTATGTCCCAGGAGCCCGGAGGATCTTCTTTTCAAAGGAGGGCGCAGAGTTCAGCTGCAGCGAGAATCAACGCCTTGGTTATCTTTTCAAAGACTTCTACAGTCTCTCACATGCAAGGACATGAGGTGGGAACAATGCAAAAAAAATAAATAAATAAAAACGCAAACAACACGCTAAGGATCAAAGGTCCGTGAGTCAGCATTAAGATCCGAGTCCCCCGTCGACAAATACGGCGGGCTCTCTGGGTCTCTGAATGGCGGGAATGTGAGAAATGGGGGTAGAACACTGGCAGCGAAAAGACAGAGAACTGACAGTGTTGTTTCAAGACACGCCAGACGGTTCCTGCTTTGAAGCGCACGCAATACGGTGGCACTTCAAACACACACACACACAGAAACAGGATTATCTGTGAAAAGAAACACAGAACACACAAAGACGTCAAGAAAGTCTTTGAATCTAAGCTGACGGAACGTTCAAAGCCACTCGAGTCAACAGCTATCCTCTATATATCGTGTTTTGCTCTACTGTCTCCTGTATGAATAATGTTTTTCAAATATTAAGTGCCTGTTTCTGCTGAAATAGTGATGGTTTTGCGTTGACATTTTCAACCGCGATCGGGGATCGCTCAAATGTTGTCGGCCGCTTACTCGGTTCGCCACCACGCTGCTGTCGGAGCAGCTATCCATCCAGCATCCAGTATCTGACCAGGTTCATGGCCCTGCCTGTGTCGGTGTGTCCTGCCCCAGCGCTCGGTCTCTTTGCACCTCTTCCAAACGGCCGTTGGCTCCCGAACAAGAACGCGGGGCGGCAGCCGACTGCGCGCCTCGGCTTTGGCGGTGGGTAGCGCGAACTCCAGGCCCCGAGAGGCGGTGGAGAAACCACAAGCCGAAAGACTCGCCCATTGGCAGCCTCTGGCGCGGCAGTGCTCACATGCCGAGGGTACTGGACATATTTGGAATACTAGCGTGTGAAGAAGTCAACCGTAAGCTCGCCGGAGAGCGAGGCCAGCAGAGACGGCCTTTGAGGAGATCGCTGCTGCTTTCCTGACAATTAACCAAAGTTAAATGAACCTTCAACCTCAGCTGATCAACTCATAACATCTCAGTGCTGCTTCTCTCCATACCGGCCTGTTTCTATTTTCGTTTTGCCTGCTGACTGATTTCTATTTTGTTTCATATTTTTCTTTTTTTTCTTTTCTCCATAATTGTGCTGGGTCTAGCAGAGCCAAGCTGGCAGACTGAAACTGCTCTGTTATGTGTACGCTGTACACACAGGAAGGACCTGTAGGTGGATATATTATTCAGGGGATAAACACTGAGTCATACTCACTCGTTCGCTGGGCCACTATAATGTCAGCCTGTGGTATTTTGATATTTGCCTCCCTGTCATGAAATGTCACAAGATATGCATGCCACACCTGTGCAGAGAAGAAGTATTCCTCATGCTGGATTTGGGAACTGAGGGCCCGTGCTGAACCTTCCATCTAACACACCTGCTCTGTTTGTTGCATTCGTGTCCTTTTGTCCCCCCCAGCGGAGTATCCTTGGATGCCAGTATATATATTAAGCTTATATTTCGGTGTTTTATGGGTTTAGCTATGGACACCCGATGTCACATTTGCCCTGGATATGCTGGAGAAGCAGGTGGTGTGGTGGTTAATTCCAGTATTATGTTCATGAATGAATTACATCTGTTATGCCAGTGGGGGGGGGGGTTAAATTTTCACCGTAACCTAAAAGGAGACCTAAGCGACTAAGCTCACGACGTAAAGATCTGGGACTGAGGATTAACGTATTTTTTCCACACGGAATCGGCGACGTATCTGTTCAGATATGGACACCATAGAAACTGGACTGTTTTTCTATCAGTCTGGAAGCATCTCCTGGTTTTCCTCCACATGAGTCGGCCGAGCGCCGATGTTCGTACCCGTCAGCAGCTGTTTGTTTTATAGTCGAGATGCTTAATGTAAATATAGTTTCAAGAACCTGCGTCCTGAAACGTGCTGGGGTGACTTCTTGAGGTTGTCGCCATGCGAGATCCGTACAGCCCATTCGGCGTCAGTCCGGGCTCTATCCTTCGGGCCGCAGATCAATCAACCTGAAACATACGTCTCCGGACTGTGGCAGATTCAAACAAGCCACCACCGGGCCGCCCTACTTATACGAGGCAATAGTGTAAATTACCAAAATTCATTTCCAGTGTGTTCACCTTTGTATAAAACTAAGCGTTAAAAAAATGAAAGTTAAACATCCTCGGGGTGTTTATGGTATAAACCCCTGGTTAAAGATTCAGACAGCGATCACTTTGTAACTACAATAAAGGTACAGACCCGGATATTTTTATTTATTTTTTTTTTTTGTGATTGTTGCGAAATAATTTGTTTGTCCCGATTGACCCCAGACAGAGGGTCACACCCCCAGCTATGCGAGCCATAGCTAGTCCTCCAGGAAAATCAGATTGTCACACCGGGGGCCAACAGGCTGTCACTGTGCTCCTGTCGGAGGCTCGAAGTCGTCCGGGAGGAGAACCGCTGTTCGTTGTATCAGATGGTGGTGAAAAAGCGCGGCAGGTTGGCGGCCGGACAGGGGGGCCTGCCCTGGCAGACGCCAATTTATCCAAGGGCAGAAGACCCGCAGAGCCAGCTGGTTCAAGGCAGGCCGAGCACCTTCTTGTCAATATGCTCCAATCACAAATAGGATTCCCGTTGGAGAACATCTTATCTCCTTGCACCATGATGTCATTTTTTTACACTATAAAGGAGGGAATCGGCGTACATCGTATGCTGGCAGGTGTATCTGTTCATCCGTTTCAAATACCTCGGTGTGTGTTGGACATTGACAATGTGTGGCAACAGCTGGTGTGTTTTTATATCATGAAAGCGTGCAAAAATATTCCGATGCCGGGGCACATCGAGAGGCCTCTTCGTTTCTACGACCGGCAGCACCCAGTCTTCCGCTTCTTCTACGGAAAAATACAAGAAAGCTGAGCAAGGCAGTGAATCGTGAGCAAGTCGGTTCACAAGTTAAAAGCTCACAACGCCAGGGCAGGGCGGGCATTTGTGTTCCGGCTCCTCCCGTCCCGGTTCTGTAGCGTCCAACCAAAATCCACGTCATTTTTTTTTTAACGTTCTCGCTTCGCGTTTTGTGCGCCGCAGCGTCTTGTGTGGACGAGGGGTCAAACGTAGGCGTTTCGGCACGCGCGCGTGCGTTTGCCCAGGTCTTTTTTTTGTTGCCATTTTTGGGCCCCGCCGACTTGAAAGGGGTGACGGAGGGAGATCCTTTCTTTGTCGTGCGTCCGTCACGAACAGCGTAAAAACCACATGAAACCGGAGCTTCGGGCAGCAGCTGTCGCGTGCAGCTGGCAACACTGTGAGCAAGCTGGGGGGGGGGTTAAGCCCCAACATGTGGCCATACCTGTCTGCCGCACACTGCAGGATTTCATGCATAAGACAGCTGCCGTGGATCTGAGGTTTTTTTTCTCCTTTTGTTTTGATTTTCTTTCTTTTTAAATGAGCTTGAAAGACACTTTCTACTCACTGCTACTTAACATGTGGCCACCAGTGTCAGCTGCAACATGCACTTGTACCACCCAGCATTTTATATATATTATATATTAGCAATGCTATGCTTAACATGTAGCACTATATTAATGCACAGTACAATGTGTGTATATACAGTACTGTGCAAAAGTGTTAGACATGCAACTTGAATGTGTGTTGAGAAGTACAGGTAGGTTCTTANATACAGTACTGTGCAAAAGTCTTAGGCATGCAACTTCAGTGTGTGTTGAGAAGTACAGGTAGGTTCTTATCCACCATCAGGGAGGTTTCTGGTTGGTCCCAAATTCATTGTGCAGCCTGAGAATGACCTCAAACACCCAATCTCAGTCATACACAACTATGTTGAGCAAAAAGAAGGAATTCTGCAACAGACAGTCTGGCCACAGAACCCTGATCGCAACATGATCCAGTCAGTCTGGGAGGACATGCAGACACAGTCAAAGTGTGCAGAAGAACTGTGGCCAGTTCCTCAAAATGTTTGGAAGAACCTACCAGCCTCTACCTTAAACTGCATGCAAGTTTGCATAAGAGAATTGATGCTGTTTTAAAGACAAAGGGTGGTCCTGCCAAATATTGATCTGATTTTTAGAAGGTTTATTGATTCATAAGTATTCATGGCATTATTTTTGGAACCATCCTCACTTTATAGCATTTTTCCCACAGGTGCCTAAGACTTTTGCACAATACTGTAGCTCTGCAATGAGAATGTGAGCGTATGTGTAAAATATGAGACGTACCTCCTGCAAAGTCTTCTGGATGTGGGCGTTTATTATCAATTAGGTATTTTACACTTGGTTACCAGGTTCTGTTGCGTAAAACTCGGGTGCGCGAGTTGGGCAGTCTGCAGAAAGTTCAGTGGGAAAAGTCTGGAAAACTCTCAGCACTGAGCGGAACAAAGACGTCGCAGTGAGCCGGGCATCTGGAGAACATCTAGGGAGCTGTGGGCCAAGCAGCGATGTAGGTTCTGTGCATTCGGAGCTGAGAAAAGAGGACCCGGGTTCTAAGAACTGGCTATAGGACCCAATTCAGCATAATCCTACCCTTTGCCCCCATGAGGGGGGGGGGGGGTGGAGTAAGGCAGCTGCTCAGAAATCCCAGTCCTGGGGGGTTCTAGTTCACACCCTGNACCCTTTGCCCCCATGGGGGGGGGGGGGGGTGGAGTAAGGCAGCTGCTCAGAAATCCCAGTCCTGGGGGGTTCTAGTTCACACCCTGCTTCAGCTTCTTAGTGATGCAGCATTTTTTTTCTGATATTCAGACTTAACTTTGGTTTTAAAAACATTAGCCAGAGATTTGGTGAAACGCAAGATGTTCTGTGCAGGTTCCATCGTTCCACCTCGAATCGAATGCTAGGCTTTCAAGGAAATTGCTGCTGATCGCATGTTGGCGTTGAGACATTGTTGTGAAGACCACTCTTCTGGATGTTCAACACTTATTAAAGAGCCATTTCGACACAGTGCATCATTCCTGACTGTTGTGTTACCGGCACCTCATTACGCCACTTGCTAAGTTTGGCTTCAAATGCACAAAAGCAGCAGTTCTCAAAATGCGTATGACCCGCAGATCCATTCTTAAACAGCAGTAGCTGTCTTCCAGAATAAAGCGTGATCAAAGGGTTCAGAGCAGCTCTTAAGCGCTTTCTAACATCAAAGACCAACAGGTGAGAATAGAGGGACTTCAAAATGAGTTAGGAGGGGGAATATCTGGCGGAACTTCCTTCAAATATAGTTCCTCTCACTGGTTCCATTCAGTCCAGAAGAAGATGAAGAAGAAGAATTATTGATCCAGTTTTATGTCATTGGGATAACTAGAAAATATCCTTGACGCATGTAGAAGTTTTGAATGCATTATTTTACAACCTTTCCCACCGGCTACCGCTATCGGCGTTTTAATACGCTTTTTAAATCATTTAACCAAAACACGGCACTTTGAGTGAGTCTTGCAAGAGCTGCGGACCTTTGGACTCGTTCAAATGAAAGGTCCCGAGCCACGTTGTTCTTCTGTTCGACATCATAGTTATTTTCCAGCCACCAGACCGTTTTCCATCCCTCCTGCTGCTCTGGCTCACGTTTTTCTCACCGATCCCTTGATATTTTCATAACCAATTGTTTAGCTTCACGCTACATAACAACTGTAACTTTGAGGCGGTGGGCAAACATGCTGTGCTGAGGATGGGAGTAAACTTTTCCGTAGTGGCGGGTGACAGCGAGCGGCGCGATTGTCCTCGGCAGCGGCGCGACGGGCTCGGTGACGTGGGCCTTTTATGGCAGCTCGTGCCTGTGCCATGCGCTCTCAAAGTTCACAGCAGAACACACACACACGTGTTCACTCACAAGAGCTCCAGTCAAAGTGCCGCATAAAGGGGGAGGACAGAGGGAGGAGAAACGGCAGAACAATGGCTTTGTACTGCTGGTCATTGTGGCTGTCCTGCCCCTGTCACAACCCCCTCGGATGGCACGTGTCCTGTGTGCCATCAACCTCGAAGCTTCTAAACAACACATGCGTGAGGTTTGATGGCTCAGTGGCCTAACATGTGTTGGTTACACTGTAATGATGTAACAGTGCGTGCAGGTTTTAGTGATCAGCCCATGCTTACATGAAGAAGCTGAGAAGGTTTAATGGTGAAGGACTCAGACTTGCAACCCAGAGGCTTTCAACTCGAAAACCTGATGGGGACCAACCTGCTGCTTTTGTCCTGTCGAGAAGGATACTTAAGATCTGTTGGTCTCCTAAAATATCCACGTGCATCGAGAGGCTTTTCAGAAAGGTTTTGGCTACGTGAGAAAACAGCCGCCAAAGGCAAGGGTCAGCGTCTATGAGGTGCAGATCATTCTTTCCATTCAGAAATACAGCCAGAATGGTGCAAAAAAACAGTGGAAGTACAGTCAATATGCTTATTTGCATGTCCTGGAGAGAAGGGATTGTGCAACCCAGCCTGTGGACCTGTTTTCCCAGCTCTGACATCACAAATTTACTGTTCTCTAGTGCTGCTCGATGCTGAACGATTCCAAGAGCTCCATCGCCCCGGTGAAGTTTCCAAAAGGCACTTCTTTTTTTTTGTATGAGATATTTATGGCATCGACTGGTGCGCAAAGCTTATCGAAGTCAGTGTTTTCAAACTAGGTGTGGAGCATAAGGCTAAGTTTAGAGGCCTGTTTGAATTGGTCACCTCTCCTGCCGGGAGGGGCACGTGGGTTATTGGAAACGACAGGCCCGAGGTTCCTCCAGCTCGTAAACATCTAACGGGAAGCATGTGCACAAACACATGCAGGAACATGTACCCACAGACACATAAGCAGCTGGATAGATAGACGGATAGACACCAGGGGGAGGAGGAAGCAGATTCCTATCGGTGACAGGGTGCTACGTGGAGGGAGGCCAAACACGGCAGACCACAGCGGCGACCACAAACAAGCAAGCTGCTCACTTTCGATGGAACAGGTTTTCTTTGTTTGCCTGTGCAGAAGCGTGTCCATTGTTTCCATCTGTGGCAGCAAGGCGCTACCAACCTACCAACCTCCAACATGTGCCTCACGTAAGCACAGCTCCTGGGTCGGCGCGGCACTCAGCCGTGTTTTTACACCACGGTGAAGTTTGCTGTGAGGTCATCTGGTGTCTTGGCCAGGTAACACTGAACGGGGATCTGTAATGTCTGGCTTGGCTTGTAATCTTGTTTCTGTACGAACAACATCCTTGCAAAAGGCATTCATTTCAGCTTTTAGTAACAGGTGATTCCACCTCGTGGCCTTGGTGATGAAACAGCTCTCAAACTTCTCCTCATGTCAGGATGGATTGATGTACAACACATGTTAAAATGGGGCTGAAAGCAGGGAGCACAAGGGCTCATGTGAGCTCAGCATCACCCCTGGCAGCTACCAGTGAGATCATTTTCAGTCCCAGAAAGCTGCTGCCACTCTTGTGAGGCCTTGGAGGCATTTAGCACTCCTTGGTGTGCACTAGCCAACCCCAAGAAGTGTGTGGTGACAACCTGCAAACAACCCTTCGGGCCTACAAAGAGAACTGAATAATGTCTGACATGCAGTCTTCTGATTTTTTGGTCCAGTGCCTAAATTTTTATATAGCAAAGCTCCTGCACCGTTTCGGCCACTTTTGGTTTCACGCCGATATGTTCGCGAGCTTATCTGAGGTTATATTTTTCTTGTGGCGCCCAGTCAGGTGTGTGGACCTCAACTCTACAGTGTCTTGCTAGCAAAGATAAATTACCGATGGAACTTGCTGAAAAAGATGGCTATCACGTCACGGTTGAAGAAGTTCTGCCGTACCTTGTCTAGGAACATTGTCGTGTTGCTGGTTTAGAATCGGGGTGCTCAAGTGCCAGTGTCCTCCCCTGAAAGCCCAGTGGTCTCTCACCACTCTACTCTACATTATACTTTACCGTCGGTCACAGGGTTAAGGAGTTTCAAGAAACCAAACTGTCTGAAAGCTTGAAGTATCCACTCACAATGTTGGTCCTATGAACTCTGAAACAAACAAGAGCCTGTGGGCATTTCTGCGATCGGCAGCAGGTTGTTTTGTGAAAAGAGATTCGAGCGAAACAACAGCTGTTTTAAAGGCCGGGCGTTATTCTGAAGGCTGCCGCCGCTGCAAGACTGACAGCGACGTGGAATGTGAGCGTTAATCCTTTTGAGATTTTTAATCCTTTCTTTTTGTTTGAAATTCTGAAATGCGCTGAAAGGTAAAGGGAAAGATTTAAAGTGGGGCCTCAAATTTTACGCCAGCAGATATTTCGGGAAACAACTGTTTACGCTCAGCGTGGATATTTGGTATCAATGGGTGATGAACGGTCTGTTGTTGTCAGCATGAACGTTGTTTTTTTTTTCTATTATCTAAGATAAATACCTGCCAGTCAGGGTCCTCCTTTTTACCGTAAGAGTTGTTCAAACATTACCAGTACTTGTCTTTCCAGCCTCAGTTACTCCACCCTCACGTGTCCTGTTAATGGACACTTAATTTCCTGACTGCAAGGAGAATCAGGTAAACAAGTATTACAGCTGCCCTGAAGGTCCTCCTCAGTGCTGTCCATCACAGGCCGGAGTCACGGGATCTGCAACAGGATCTGACTGTTGAGTTCTTGAAATGCCAGACTTTACCAAACAGGCCCTTTCCTTCCAAGCAACGTTCAGTTACGATGAACAGCGTCCCACACAGTCACGCTAAGGACACGTTATGTTACCTAATCCGCTTGAAACACATCTTTGGACTATGAAAGGGACCGGGTTGGAGAAAATCCATGCAAAGTTTGCACAGACTGATCCGCATTCAAAAACACGTCCAAATCTGCAGCCCAGAAGCTGTACGGCATCGGTGGGTCCTGCTGCGAGACGGGGGCCCTCGGACGAAAAAGAGCATCCGTACGTGATCTTTGTGAAGCTCTGCTTCGCTGGTTACTGTGGAGGGAGGCGAAGGCTTGGAAAAAAATCAAGTTTATTCATAAAACTGCATAACTAGAGCACTCCCATTTACATCTTCCGGTTGGATCCAAGCTGCCAGTTTGCTGCAGCAAAGAGGGATGAGAACTTTTGCAACGATGAAATGCGATTTCCTGCAATGTTGGCCTCCTGTTGCTTACAAGCTGCTTAAAAGTCTCCTTTATACAGTTTTATTTGAGGCAATCATAATATAACCGCTTAAATGAGGGGGGAACAAAAGAAGCTGAACAGCGATTTTGAAAACAACGGCTAATACATTAGTTTGGCCTTATTTCCTCACATATATGGACAAAAAATACAGTGCAAAACAGAAACCGACCTTAAATTTGCTTGTTACACTTCGACTTTGCACTTCTGGCTGTGAATAGCAGCTTTGCCAAGATGACTGGGAAAAATATCTACGTGCAAAGCTGGAGCATACTTACCCCCAAAGACTGAGAGCTGTTATCGCACCAAAGGGTGTCGCTACGAAACATTAATACGTGGAGTGTGAATACTTATGCAAGCAGCATAATTCGGAATTTCATTTTCCTTAAAACATCTGCAAAGGAAAGAATTGCCAATATGGAGCACGCGAGTTCACAGTATGAGCATAAATAAGTTTGTCATCCAGACAGTGTTGGAATACTTTTGCAACGCACTGTACGTCTGGCTATGAATTCCTTGCAGGGCGTATTGTGCAAATAAGTTGCGTGTTTTTCTTGCTACTGATGTGCTGCAGCTGTGTGGGGGTCAAACACTGCAGTCTGACTCTATTCCAAGCAAAACTTCTATCACTTAATGCCTATTGCCATGTTCAGAAGAGGTTCAAAAGAGCCGCAAAACTCAAGGGACAATGATGGGACATCTGTAAGCAAACCGCTGCTTGGATTGGCAAAGAGTTGAGTTTAGTTTTATTTTGACCTGTTGCATCAGTTAAATTTAACTGAAATCCTTAACTGCCGGGAGTGAATGGAGATGTCATGTTGTGTCAAGCTTATGGCTACTGGTAGGATGGGCTCTGTCATACTGTGTGGGAACAGAGGTTGGGGGGTGCCTGTCTTTCATCCCCCCCCACCAAGTAAGTTCGACCACTCACGCGCTCACACACACACACACACACACACACACACACACAGTCTTTGTACTGTAAATCTCTACTTGTATTTGTGTTGCCTTGCCAAGAAAGAGGCCTAAGAATCCTTGACACGTCTAAGTTACCAGTCTCTTCCTCATCTGCTTCTAATTGACCCTTCAGAGAACAGTTCCTCTAAACAAGTGCCCATGATCAAGAAGCAAGATGTCAAACGATTGGCTTCACTTTCTGTCTCTGGCCTCAGTTACCGAGCGCCACGTGTGAGTTTGACTCCCAGCAGACCTCCGTGCGACGTCGGCATTCCCCTCCGCTAACCAGATCATAAACCGTCTCTCCTCCCTGCCACCAGACAGTCTGAAAAGAGCCACTAGCTTCCGTTCCGTTATTGGGGAGAAGAAAAACTTTTCCTCTGTGGACTTTTGAGCTTCTGTGTGCTGTGGTGGGATACCGATTGTGGTCAGCGACAGATACGTACGTACATACGCCTGCTGCCCTCCCATAAACTTCTGTAACTCCCCTAAATTTAGTCCTCGGATTCATTGTATGTGATGCTATTCTCTAATAACCAAACGGGAGTGATTGACGGTGATCTTCAGCTTCGCTGTGGCTAGTGTTCCATCAACATTTTTTTGGCTCCAGAATGGAACAATCTGCCCAGTAACAGAACATCCACATTCCCTCTGATCGTGGCTCGCCGCCCTCCTTGATCACTTTTTCAAGAGGTGTCCTAGCAGAGATCTTCTTCACCTAACCACCAGCCCTGCTCATCCTCCCCAGTTCACTCCTCCTACCTTCAAATACTTCCTGAACACCCCGCCGGAAGCATTGCCCTCACATTTGCCACGATCTTGGACCGCATTGCCTCGATGAATGTGAGACCAAAGCCGGTCCGCTGACCGGCCTAAGAGCAGAACAAGTGGCTGTGTAGTCTCAAGTAGGCAAATGAAGGCAAACACCCCATCCAAATGACTTTTGTCAAATTTCACCCAGCAGGACTCAATTTGCTTGCCCTCACGATGGTTTCGATCTCAAAGCAAATGTCAGAGGCCCTTCAACCAACAACAAGAAACATCCATGCGGACATGCCCCCCGTTCCCTTCCTCCTTTATGCCAGGGTGGATGTGGTGAAAATTAAATGGTCCGTACTGTTCTCCGTGAGGGATGTCTTTGCGAACATCTACTCGCCACCCCCGTCCACATCTTTTCATTTGCAAAGTGGTTATTTGGGCAAAGTGCGTCCTTTATTCTCCACACACACGCCCAGCCACCCACCCCGTCAGCCCAAATGTTGAACTCGGCCTATTCTTCTTCGGGCTCTTGTGTTTGTGAAAGGAACCGGCTCAAATGTCCACTTTTGAGTAGCAGCTGCTCAGGAACACGGACCGTCTTTGTAGAGCTTTGAGGGGGCCACGGTCCCACTCCCTCTCTCTCTCCACCCCACTCTCTCCATCCCCTTCCTCTGTCTGCCTTTTGGGATACCCCTGGCCGGCTTTTGTGTATCGGCGACAGTCTCCCACCTCAGCTTTGAGGGAGGCATCTCCTTTTGTGTTCTATTGTCTGAGCGGGGGGAGCAGACCGCACGTGCCCACATGCCTCCAGCCTTTTCATCCCATCCCAAAGGGCCAGGAGCCTAGGGCTTGGGCAGCTGTTCAGGACACAGGCAGTGCGCAGCTGTCACTCATCCTTCCAGAAGCCCCCCGGCCCACTGCCCTTCCCCCAGAGTGCTGCCACCCTACCTCAGCCCTGGACCTCTCCATTCTGAAGAAACAATGGAGCTGAGGGGCCCTTAAGAACCGCAAAATGGTTTTAATGCTGAGTAGCTTTCAGCAACAGTTGGCAGCACGTGTTGTTATGATACGCCGGTCTGTTTTTTTTTTCTTTTTTATGGCACTGAGGTATGGCAGGATGGGATCACACCCAAACACACACACGCACAGAGGGAGACACAGAAAAACCAGCCATATATTTCTGAAAGCGGCCCGGCAGTTAGAAGAAGGTGTTGGTCGTGACTGCGAGCCGTGCTGCAGGCCACAGGGCCGTCCCCAGGCTGCACGTCCTGACGGGCCCCAGTTCACCACAGCTGTCTGGCAGACAGCAGCTTGCTGGCATGCCGGGGTCAGCCAGGAGATCCTGCTCACCTGAATGGTGAAGAACACCCAGTAAGCAGGAGACCAGAGAGTAACAATAGAGCAGGGGAGGAGCAGGTCGGTGGGAGGCATATGGTGAGTGGATGGACACCTGAACACTGCCTCACACCTGCCACATTGCAATGAGCATCTGATCTTCCTCTTGGGCCGCAAGCCCCCTTCATGCCCCAGGCAACAGGGGTCTGGACCAGTGCCCCGTGCAGAAAGCAGCCACTTACCCTGGCTCCACGGCACCTCCATCCCAACCGTCCAGATGGCCTAGTCCATCATCCAGAAGCCCCGTCATTGGCCGCCCGAGGACCAATCGAACAGAAGGAAGAGAGTGGAACACGGAAACAGGGGCGGAGTTTAAGTGCGGAACCTGTGCTGACTTAGCGTGTGCCATCCAACCGGCGCATACATGCTGATGACCTGTTCGCTTGCTTAACTCGTCTGTTCTTTCACAGGGAATGGAAACAATGCACCGTCACGCACACATATGTGTAAAAAAACTTTTCTGCTTTCCGCTGCCAACGCGACCGATCGGGCCGGTGTTGATGCCAGTTAAGCTGGTAAGGTAAGACTTATCAATTTGGTCGGAGCTTAACCTGGTTACTCTTCCAAGGAGGGATCTGCAAGCGGTCATTTTAGTCGACATGAAACACATCCCTCCAAGCTCTGTGAGAATGAAGAAGTTCTCAAGAAAAGATGTCATAAATGCTGAAGTGTTCCGCTTCCGGGAAGTTTTGAACGACGATGGGGGGGGCGGGGGGTCAGGCTTTCGGGGGCCCTGACTCGTTCTGAGGATCCGTTGAAACCAAACACATGTCTAGTTGTAGCCTTTTCAAGATAAGGTGTCCGGGTAGGGTGGGGCGGGGGGCTGAATGAAGATGCTGCTGATTGCCCCGGGCAACTGGCTCCCTGTCTCACCCTGGCCCATCTGCTGCGCTTTCTGGGGCATCTTCACCACTTGAATGCAGCTGGAGAGGAGAGCAAGATGGATTGCGGTTTTTTTTGGCGGGGGGGCATGAAAAGGCCTCTCCAGAGGGAGCCATGTGGCAGGCAGTCTCTTTGGTGGAGGATAGGGGAAGGGCGGAGGGGGAGGAGACGGAGAAGGCCGAGCGGGGCGTGCAGATAGTGAAATATTGTGACACACAGCACTCAGAACCCAGGCTAATCAAAACAGCTGCAGACCTTGAGGGGGTTGTCTGGGGTTGTATGGGGGGGGGATACATCCTCTTATATTAATCAGTGCATTCCAGCCGGTCCAAGTGCTCCATCACTACGACAGGACAGCTTCTCTAATTTTATGCCAGGATTAGGAGCCCCTCCTCCCACTTTAACGCCCCCGTTGCGACCCCACCACCCTCTGGCAACAGGCAAGCCTTTTGTGCTTCCCATGACTGCACCACAATGGGGATCTGAAAGGACAACCTCCAAAGTAAATAGAGGAATGAGGGCTGGCTTGTGCCAAGTCTGTATCTCCCCCAGTGGCTCCCTCCTTACTACTAGTTCTTTGTGTTGAGTGGCAGATGGATAGAAGGAGCCCAGTTGCTGGGTAGACTGGCTGTCTGAGGTCTGAGGGGAGCTGCTCTGCCTTTTTTTTTTTTTTTTCGAGGGCCTGTGCCTCCGCTCTGGTGTACAAAGAATACAAAGAAGTCTTTGCGCCGTGGCGCATTGTTTCAGATTTCTGACTAGACCGCTTTTGTTCCACTTTTCCCCATTTTTTTCCTTCCCTACCTTGGGGAATTGGAGGGCGGGGCAGGGCGGGGGGGGTCACTAAGCTGGCCAGGAGAGGGCAGGTGACCCACCTCGGCACACGTTCATTTCACTGGAAGTCACCGAGCGCTTGAACGTTTATTTACCCAAACCAAACCGAATGGCTGCCGCTTTGCCGTCTCGTAAATCTGAAGTGGGGAGGCTGGCAGGTTTTTTTTTTTCTTTCTTTTCGGTTATCGCTTCGTGTTTACGCTCAAACGTCTAAGCAAAGACGCGATCGGGCCGCCGACCGAATGAAGGGCACACAATAAAGCAGTTCCCCGCCGTAATAAACGCGAGGTCCTATCGAAGAGAGAAAGCGTTTTTATTTAAACAACAACAACAAAAAAAAAACTCAACGGTAGGGAAGGAAGCGAAAGAATAACATCAGGCGATCGATTCCCGGCGCAATAAAAAAAAAAAAATGAAGCCGACTCCTATGGAAAACACTTCCTGGAGTATTAAGGGTGATGTAACAAACTTCCCACGGCAACAAGCGACTCGGTGCTGCCGCTTCCTTCCTTGAATGCAAATGTGTAAATCACTGCCGACCACTCCGCACGTGTCAGACTGTAAGCATTATTAAGCGTATTGTTCCATTGCAATCCTTAGTTAGGATTGGCAAGAACCTCTCAGAAATGACCGTGTGACGGCCTTCCTGAAAGTTCTGCACGTTCACACAGTTTTCACAAACGCCTGATCCAGATGCTCCTCAGGATCGGTCAAAACAAGATGTGAAACTGTCAGGTTGGAGACTTTGTTTTCCTAATCACTTGAAGATAATTTACTACTTTGTAAATCTTCAAGAGGCAGATCCATCTGATCTTCACCTCTTACTCACGTGTTGATGTATAAGTATGTGGTGGACAGGGGTTACAGGGCCTCACAGCTCCTAGGCTGTGGGTTTGAACACGGGATTAAGACCGTCTTCGTCTGAGCGGCGTTTTTGCGTTTGCTTTGTGCGCGTTTGAGTTTCCTCCGTTTGCTCGGTTTCCTGCCACAGTCCAAAGACGTCCGTCTCGGGTGAGCTGACGCCTGAATTGTCGGGAGTTGTGCAATCTACATCGGACAAAGGATTTTGCTAAATATAGCGGTAATGGAGATAACAATGGCAATGCAACGTCCACCGGATTCGTTCCGGTTCCAAATGCTACAAAACTAGGGTCCTTCATGAAACATTGGTACAAAGTTGAAGTCGTTCACGACTCCACGACCTGCTCCATGACCAACGATTTCTTCCAAGGTCGCCCACATGATCAAAACTTGTATCTCCCCTTCTGACTTGGTTATCATCAATGTCAGAAACCTCTTTTAGATTTTTTTTTTTGCTGTCTGCAAGGCCTGAGTGCAGCGCCATTGTTTCAGAGAAGTTAACAGGCCTGATGCGAAGGTCTAGAGGAACTTTTCTTCACTGCTTGTTGGGAAAAGCGTCAGTGTGTTTCTGCATGGGTGAGTGTGTTTGAAGGACACATTTGAGGCTGGTGATGCAATTCTGAAACCTCTACTTATAGTAAACAGTTCCTTGGGCAAAAACAACCTGCACACCAGCAGACATTACTACTGCAATCATATCATTGCTCAAAATTTTCGCGCTTTAGGAGACCCACTGGCTTACCCAGCAGGCCCTGTGACCAATGAGGGCATTGTTGCCACCAGCAACAGCCAGTGTTTAGTCTTGCCATCCAAGCATTCCTTCCTCCGATTGGCTGAGACCCTTCCAACCAGGATGGCAGCTCCCAGCCAGCTGCCCCTCCCCTCACATCCCTGCAGATTAAGGGACTCCATCAAAACAAAAAGAGCTTATTTTGTTTTTCATCAGAAAGCGAAACAACTACAAAACAAGCGTGTTTTGTTTTCGGCAGAGACGAGGTGAAGCGTACGCGATGTGTACGAGACCTCTTTGCAAGCATATGATTACTTTCTGTTGCCAAGGAGATCTGATGTGCTGTGGCAGCTAATGATCGCGCTAAAAAAAAAAAAATTCTGCAGTCAAGGACCAAAAGTCGCTGGTGATGCTGACCGCAGACAAAAAAGATGTCTGTTCAACTTGCATGTAGTTTTTCACAGAAGAAAAAGAAAACACAGCCTGGGCAGTATTAAAGGTACCTTCCTTAATGCTCATGAGCACAACCTGTGGTAGTGAAGATGCCTCCAAATGTTTCTTGCAGCATCCATAAGCTTCTTGGACCTCTCTGCATGCATTTCAGTTGCCATTTCTGGCTCGTGGAGGTTTGCACGATTTCTTTTTTACCGGTAGCAGATTTCGGCTCTTTCTAAAAGTTTTCATTCAGACTGAGATGAAGACTCACTGCTGGTCGATTTAACTAAGTCCATTTTTTGTTTGTAACCATTCTTTTCCGCCTTCTGTGTTTTGGGCCGTTGTCCTGCTGAACCCACGGTCTTCGATGGGCACCTACTTTATTGATGCTGGGCAGCACATTTCACTTTAAAATGCCTCGGTGATCCTTTTATTTCATGTTTCTCTTAATATGTTCACCACATTTAACTGTACACAGGGTGTTCTTTTCATTATAAGCTTCATTTTGGCACCTATGAACAAGTCACTGGTCTGCATTGCCAAAGAGCTCTATTTTAATTTCATCAGTCCACAGAACATTTTCGCAGAAGGATGTTGGTTTGTCTGGGTAAAAGTTCAGTTATGCTTCTATATATTTAGTCTTTGTCCATAAAGCCCTCCTCAGTTTAGCATGCAGCATGCAGTCGGGGTTGAAACCATCACTCCAGATCACTCCATGTCAGCTTTAAGCTCTTTGGATGTTTTACGTGGTGTTTTTCCAACAGATTTTCCCAATCTTCAAAGATTTCTTTGATTTATTCTCTTCTTCTCACCACATTGCAAATGGTTCTTGATAACTCCATGACCACCAGACTTCTTAAAAACTTTGCAAACTGTGGGAACAGGGATGCTGAGGTCTCTGCTGATGGCCTTGTACTACTTTGAATTTTTATGTTTGGTGATAATAGTTTCTCTGATGGTCTCAGGCAGCTTTCTTGTCTTCATCATCGTCAGAAAGGAATAGGGATTGAAACTGACCTTTCTTTAAGCACTAAAACCGTCATTCACTGTTAAACGCCGGTTAATCCATGTCGTGTGAGTTCTGGCAGTTTACCTCAGGTGAGTCTGATTTCACTGCAGTGAGAATCTACTTCAAACATCTGAATTTTTCAAAAGGGGCCAATAATTGCGTTGCGACAACTTTTCTGTTTTTATACAATTTTCACACGTGTCCTTTTTTTAAATTATTGTTTTATCCTGTCCTGCTCAGTATTCAGCAAATGAGTGTATATAGACCACAGCTGTTTCACTGCCCACATTTTTAAGGTACGTAGCGTACCTAAAATACAAGGGTGCCTTTAATGTTAACTAGAACAGTGGGTGTTTGGGTGATATTTGGGGGATTTGAAAGGTATTGGAAAGCATTTTATTCAGCCTATCGAAAAATTTGCTGCCAGACACATTTCCAGGAGTAGATTTGGATAATGAAATATACCTGTGGACCTATCCCCTGGCTTACATTCCTAATCCATAGGGTGTGTGTGTGTGTGTGTGTGTGTGTGTGTGTGTGTGTGTGTGTGTGTGTGTGTGGAGTCTATTTTCCATCATTTTAAAAGGGTTCAAATTATAATTTGTTTCAACCGCTCTGCAAAAAAAAACCCCAACTCATTTCCCAAAGTTTCACTAAAATGCTATAAAACACCTACAGTACTTTTACACAAAAATGCAGAAATATTCAATTCCCTGGAACGTTAACAATATTGAGTGGGTTAAAAATTACACGTATTTTTCATATTAGAGTTTCTCGTATGCCCGACCACTAAGTTGTCAGAGCCAAAAGAAGTCATTTATTTGCTGATATTTTAAAGAAAATGAAAAGCTGAAATGTGCTGCTTGTATAAGTATTCAAACCCGACACACTCGTGCTTGGTATATCTGCCTTTTGCTGCAATAACAGCTTAAGTCTTTCCAGGTAAGTGTGTGCCAGCTTTGCACACTGTTTGAGACTAATTTCCTCCCATTCATCTTGGTAAATCCACAGCAGGCTGTGCAGGTTGGTTGGATGATGCATGTGGGCCTCAGTTTTCGAATAGTGTCACAGTGGGATTGAGGTCAGGACTTTGACTGGACCACTGCATGATGTTCACCTTTTTGTTTCTGAGCCGCTCCACTGTTGCCTTGGTCTTGTTTTGGCATCATTGTCCTGCTGAAAGGTCAACTTTCTCCCAAGCTTCAGTTTCTCAGCAGACTGAAGCAAGTTCTGCAGCATTTCCTTATCCCATCCTCCTTCAGTTTTGACACGATGCCCCACCTGTGCTGGTGAGAAACTTCCCCGCAGCCTGACACAGCCACCATTCTACTTCACTGTAGAGCTGGCATTTCTTGAGTCACACACAGTGTTAGGTTTGTGCCACACACAGCGCTTGTCTAAAAAGCCCCATCTTAGTCTCATTTGACCACAGAACATTTTCCCACACAGCTAAGGGATTTTCATATGTGATGTTATTCTTTTTATTTTTTTATTTTCTGTAAAATCCCTGCAGATAAGTTGTTTACTTTGACTTGGACAATTTACTCTTAGGGCATATGAATTTGCACTAAAGAATAATGACTGGAAAAAAATATTTCATATGTTATCCATCCATCCATCCATTTTTGTGAACTGCTTATCCCGGGCAGGGTCATGGCAGTCGAGAGCCAATCCTGGAAGCGATCGGCATCCAGCAGTGAAATTTCCTTGGAATTGGAGGGTGTTACCTGCTTTGCATAAATATAACCAGAATGTGCTGGGGTTTGAATACTTTTGCAAGGTACTTATATAATAAACCATCACCACTCTCGCCGTTTCTATTGTTCTTGTACGGCAGTAGATGTTTATCAGTGACATTTGGACATAAAGCCACAGCAGATCCCCTTCAAACACGTTCAGTATTCAGAATTTCTACACTCACTATTATTGTTAGGGCATTATTGTTGGTTTTTTGGAATGTAGATGGTGTAATATATTGCATGGTATGAGCACAGGCATTTATGTTTTATTTTGTTCTTTATTGCAGCCCAGATGCTACAGGTGCCCTGCATTTAAAAAAAAAACAATATATTACAGATGGGGAGTTTTTATACAGCTCAGCTGAAAACCTAAAAACCTAAAAAACTTTTTGTTATTTAAAAAACTTATTTCAAGACAAGATTGTGAACATGCTTAGGCTAAAAAAATGCTATATGGGAGCGCAAAACTCAAACCAGATTTCTACAATAAAAAACAGGAGACGTTCTATCGGACTTAAGCAGGGACAACGTCTACTGGGGGATGCTAAGCCACTGCTTCACAGCTCCTGAGCTCCTTGTTTTGCAAGTTTACAACAAATGCAGTCTTTTCACTTGCTCTGACTATGAACTGAGCAACAGGAGCACCTCCGGTTAAGTTCTTGGAGGTTTTGTTGGCCTGTCTAATTTTTTTCTCTACATGACATTGCACATAATGAACTTTATATTTCCCCTACCTGTGGTTCCAGAATGAACCAGAGTCCAAATAAACAAGATGACAAGAAACATTGCACAACTCTGGGTTCTCCAAGGCTGTAGGACCCCGTTACGTTGTCTGAACGTTAAACATTGCATCAGCATTTTTTGCTGCGAGTATTCTTACTCTTTAAAGACACCGTCCAACTGTTTGCAATTCACGCCTGTCGCTTTGAAGATGGTTTAACTTTTTACAGCAAATCCAGTTGCTTATTAATGGTTAATTCAAGTTGCAAAACAAAGTACCATTCGAAGGCTGTTCTGTCTTCACTTTTTTGCAGCTGAGGTAACAAAGCATGTAAACGTGTTGTGGACATAAGCCGGTGTTACATGACCTTGTTTTCATGACACTGATTTTCTCCTAGCTTGCTTTGTCATCTTTATTTGTGCGTGTGTGTGTGTTTGCCCATTTTCTGGGTACAGCCAGTCCATTCTGAAGAGCAAGAAAAATACGTTTTGTTTTTTGCAAAAGCACTGGCAGCTGAGACTACAGGGCACAAGGACACAGGCAGAGATCCCACGCACACGTAACGCCCTCTGTCACACCAAGGTGCTGCGCCTGACTCTGGGCACGCTGACAGGGTCACCTGATCCCCGTGAAGTCAGGTGTCACGCTGACATGGCAGGACTATAGCAGGACACCGGACTCGTCCGGGCTCTGTGCTAGGATGCTGGCCCCCGTTCTCTTTACTCAGAGGGTATTTTTACTCCGTAGCTACTTTGGATTAAGTGACAGGAAAAGTGTGAGAAACAGAACATCACTATAGCTGTTCCGCTCAAGTGTCCTTTGGGTGGGCTGCAGTGCTGCTTGCCGTCGATTTCTGATATTCCTATCAATCTATGCAGCTTTTTTAGTAAACAGGGGATGGTTGAGGGATGGGGGTGGAAGTGGAGATCAACGTCCAAAGACCAGGCAACCGCGGGACAGATCGCCCAGTGTTTTGTGTGTAGGGGCTGTATACTCTTCCTTGGGTGTTTTTCTTCGGAGGGAGCGAAAGAGCATCACTTCAGCCGTACGTAAGCAGGTATCATAAGCGGAGGAGCATGATCACTGGTCGATCTTCACTGCCCGATCGGGGAAAAGGCACATCTGAAAAACCCTCAGAAATCCTTCTTTCAACTTCATTCAAGACTTATTAATAAGCACGAAAACATATATAAACAGCAAAGGCTCCGCAGTAAGACACGACTGTGGATTTGGTACCTCCTCTGGAATAAGAATGTGCTCGTCGCTTTGCGGGGGGCAGCTGAGGACCACAACTTTGATCCCAGATCGAATCAGGTTGATATTTATGTTTATCAGGCTTTCAAACAGAGTGATCAAGGAAGCAGACTTCTGACCCAGGACGGGGTGGGTGGGGGGGGTTGTCTCTCTAGACTTGTTCTTTTGTAGATGTCGAGCTAAATAAACAGGCCAGATTAGCAGCCTTAAAAAAGACACTGAACAACAGCTGAAAATATGATCAATAACTGTAAGCTATAGACTAGGAGACCGACACGTTTCATTCCCTGGGCTGCAAGGGTGTTTAAGATGTCGTGTCCGTGGGCCTGGCCTGCCTTCAAGCCTGAAAGTGACAAAAAGGTGGCGGTTTTGCCATTCCTAAGGTCATGTACCAGGACAGAGGCCGACATGGGCTGCCAGCCAGGGGTTGGGGCCGCCACTCCCACTTTAGCCCTCTTGGCTTTCCTGGAATTTGGGCATTCCCATCATCCCATGCACAGGCTAATGGGAAAAACAGGATGTGCACACACTTCTTTTTTCGGGGCAGTGTGTTTGTGAGTGCGCGCGTGTCGCTGTCTGCCAATCTGTTTGTAAGGGAGCGCGTGGGCGTTTAGATGTTTGTACGCTTGCAGTGACCTGCCCTGGTGGTGGGGTCTTTCCTATCTGGCCAGTCCCACCTTTACCGCAGGCTGCTGCCCCGTTTGAATGCCACGGTGTTTTTTTTTTTTTTTTGCATCAAGGGATTTCTTGATGTTGATGTCATCATCGATCAGCACACAGACACATCGGGGGGGGGGGGGGGGGGGGG
>UFQX01001293.1:0-11991 GCA_900497675.1 Arapaima gigas | reverse complement strand
GGGGGGGGGGGGGGGTGTAGAGATAAAAGTCTTAATATGTATATTGCCCTGGCACAACTCATGCCACTTGCAGCAAGATAGGTTGGAGCAAAGGCATGACTGAAATGCCAGCTGCCCAGAAGACCCCAGATCGTGGCCAGCAGCCCTGAGGCCAGGTGGGGCAGTCACGGGCTGGGTGCGGGAGAGAGGCAAGGGCCCGTGGCTGTATCGCTCCCGTCTCATATCACCTCCAAATAGCCTGAGTCCAGTCAGAGCTTCTGCTCGGCCTCTGTGGCGGAATTCACACTTGCTAAATCGGCCCCTCGCTGAGCCCCTCTGGGCACCGGGCCAGCTGCCTGACGGTCAGACTCACTGCTCCTTTCTTTTCCCTCCCTCTTCGGATTTCACCGGAACAAACTGCTCACATCCCCCTCCCGGCATCATTTGCTCTTGACTCAGACTCGTGGCCGAGAACTTTGGAGCTCATTGTTTGGGAAATGAGCTCAACAGTAGGACAGAGAGCACTGTGGAAGGACCTGTCACCGATCTCTAGCCTACCTTTCTGCCCTTTGCCTTTCGGCCCAGTTATTTCAGACACACTTTCTCCTAATAAATCATCTCTTTCACTCGACAACGTGGACCTACAAGCGACAAAGCGTTCGTTTCAAGGACGGTTCCGTTATTTGAACGCAACGGGTCTAACCCTACAGAAGCTTAGTCGGCACGATGTAGGAAACAGATTGAGCGGAAGGGAGAACTTGACTGCTCTGTGCTCTTTAAGTGTTTATTTGCATAAAGTATATCTGGGCAAAGGAGACAGTGTGGCCGCCTGGCATCGCAGCGCGGCATCCGCTCCCTTGGGGTTTACTGAACTGCAGCTATGGGCGAGGTTTCTCTGCTGGCCCTCAGGAGTCACATAGCATTCCCTGGGCAGCGCAAATGCAGAGACCCTGACAAACAGCAGAGCATCTGAAGCATGCAGGGCGAAACCATTGCAGCCAACAAGTATTAGTGGTCAGGACTGACCTCGTAGCTATAAATACAGCTTCCCTGCACCTGATTGAACCAGAGCTTACGTTGGAGCTCCATCAAAGTTCTCAGCAATCGCAGTACTCGCAGACAGAATGAGTACTGCACATTCTAGCCTTTTACATAGTGTACTGTGCCTGTACCGTGAGGGACCGGAATGAGCAAGTACTTCCGGCATGGCCTGTCCCTGCTATTTTGAGGGCACTCTGTCATCGGCACTTATCTCACTGCAGGTTTCAATGAAAAGAAAAGCTTGATCAGGCCTTAATCTAATAAACACAGGCATTAGATCCCTTTGCTGAGCATCAGCACAGAAAAGCAGAGCGAGGAGCCTGGCCAAGGCTCAGGGGTGAAACTGCTGGGCTGCTGCTGCTCGTGTTCTCTCTGTCGACATATACTGTAAAATTTCATTCTCTCTCTGGTTTTCCGACAAGCAAAACATGGGGATTTGGAGCACAGAGCCACCCTGAGAAGACGCAAGCTTTCCGTCACTAGCCGAGCAGATCGGCTCGTTTCTACAAAGGCGTCCTGTCCATAGAGAGCCGGACCTGAAATGAGATGTTGAAAGGACCTCAATGGATTGGCCAATGTGTGATGGGAAGAGAGGGGATTGCAGCCTGTGTACTGTGTACCTTCTACCAGTAATACTAGTGGGAAGCTGATTAACTAAGATTTCCTGGGTTTCATTCACCTAGCCTGGTGAACAACCTCCTGATGCAATCTCTGTGCAATGCTATGAAGCAAGCAACAGAATTTGCCTTTGTGTCAGCACTGAGATATAAAGGAACTCGGAAAACAGAAAAGCCTTAGATTTAGGAGTTTGAGACGCTGCTGTCTTACGGTTTGTTCACAAATACTTGGAGGCGTCGCCATCTCCAGAAGTGAACTAGGAGGGGTGGAAGGCTTTGGGGCTACTGCTGTGAGATCTTTCAACGAAAGCATTCTCGTTTCCTTCTAACCCTTTGCAGATGCTTCCTTTGAACTGTATTCATCAGGTGATGGAGGCGTCCTTTGATGACTTGAGGGAAATGATATGAGGGCAGGGGGGATTTGCAAGGGAGAAAAAGGCCTTCAAGGCAGGGCTGAGTTTCAGACCAAACACAGACTAAGCAAATTCAAATAAACCCCAGTTATGCACTTAATTTGTTCCTGAAAATGCTGCACGCATATATATATATATATATATATATATATATATTTGCCTCTTCTTTCCAAGTATCCACAGGAACAAGTGTGCTGCTGGCTGTCAGAGACAGGAAAAGTGGATTATGGGTAAATGGACTGAGCACCATTGTGAGAAATCTATAGATTTCCACTACAAGGTGTGTCACCTTCGACTTTGGGAAAAGCTTCTACCTGTGTTAAAGCTGTGATGCGCTCAAGCCAGTCAGTTTGTGGCATTTCAAGCTCTGCTGGGGGCAAGTGGCACGTCAGGATTTCCACAATGCAAAGCTAGTAGCAGAAGTTAAATAACAGATTAGGCAATGTCTTGTGTTGAAGCACAAAGTGTTGGTCTCCAGGCCCAGAAACCCTTTCGAGTCAGGATTCTGATCAACTCGGCTTCAGGGTCTGTCCATCTCTGTTTGCGCGTTGGCGAAAAGACGCAGAGGTACGTAGTCTGAATATCAAAACCGGAAAACCCGAGGGTTCACCGTGGGGCATGATGTCCCATCATTCCACTCTGAGTAGACGGGGGCAAGGGCTGCCACACACTTCAGCTAGAAAGTTTCACCAGAGAAACATGGCTTTGCAGACCCCTTTGTCTGCAGCAGGGGAGGTCTGTTACTGGGCTGCCAAATCGACACACTGAATGCTAATGTGGCACTTTGTTGTGTCAAACTGTACTTCTGCCATCCTTGATTTGTTTTCAACTCACCGCGTTTGAATTGCATGGCACTGACTGAGTAACGTGTTGATACGGGGTAATGTTCTTCAGCAACACGACCTGCTGGGGAAACTCCCATGGGCCTCGCTTGGCCTTGACACCAAATCAAGCTCTTAGTAAAGCATAACATGCCAATTTAACGTTACTTCTGCTTTTCCTTGCATGTTGATATGAAGGACACGCTGTAAGATTCCACTAGATGACTGATGGGTTGATATTTACGCTGAAATTTACATTTAAAAAAGTAGTAGATCAAGAAGCTGCCTGGCTGGTTTCTTTTCTGTGTGTGTGTGTGTGTGTGTGTGTGTGTGTATTTTTTTCAGTTGTTAGGTTTTCCTTTAACCAGAAAGGATATGGGGGGGGGGGGTGTCTCAGCTTCAGGGGTTCTGCTTGTAGATATAAACTGACAAAATCCTGGCGTCCAGACAGCTGGTCTGTGTTGCTGTATCAAGATGTAGGCTGAAGGTCTCAAGTTCTCTGAAAAAACAAGGATTCGTTGGCTGCAGGGAAGGAAAGGCCTTCTCTGTAACGGAACGGTTTTGATGTAGTAGAACACCTGACAGCTCGGCTGTGCCCCCACCCACCACAAGCAGGGGTAGTAATCTGTCCAGCGGCTGTAATTGGAACAGTAGTGTATGTCTGGGACAGCTGAAGTGACTCACACGCCCTTATTGTAAGCTTTCCCTTCCTCTCAACCTTCTTGACAGTGGTGCCTGCAGCACTAACTATGCAAAACAAAAGGCTTGTTATGAGTAAACAACTGAAATTTCTGAACTGAATAGAACAGCCCCCCACCCCTTCCCATAGTCTCCCTGCAAGCTGCCCACCACCCCCCCCCCTTCTGATTTCTATCAACCCGCCCAGGCTTGTGCAACCAGATGCCTGGTAGACACCTAACGCAAGGTCAGTTCCTGGCCGAATTGTGCGTCGGATCCCACTATTGTCCTGTAACTGCCGCCTCACCCTCCTCTGGCCACAAGAAGTCTCAGCAGAATGAAACTTCTTTGAAGTCTTCATCACCATGCTCACCAGCAACATCAGTGTCACACAAGCACCTCACAGCCCATGATTCCGGTATCACGTCAAACATTTATTGCAAAAGAACATAAATTACATCACGCCACAGCTGCAGAACAAAGCTGACACGACGCACACCGGCCCCTTCGCTCACGGAAGTGCTGAGCCCGTAACAAACGGCCAACTCCATTGCCAGGCCTCCTCGGTGTTCCAGGAACAAGTGTGTTGCCGATGCAAAGTTTGCAAATTCTCAGGTTCCATGTCAACAGAACAACACTAGTCTCCCCCCACCCACACAGTGTGCATTATCAGCATCAAAGTTCAGTCGTTTCAGTTTGTTCATCTTCCTTTCGCACTCTCGCGAGAGTCAGTGTCCTTAAAATCACAAGTTCTCTACACAAAGCACAGTCTGCTCTCCAAATTCCACTTCCAAAGATTTGATCTTCACTTTTTGCTGTGTCCCCCAGTCAGACCCACCCGCCCGGCTTCCCGAAGCACCACCGGAGGTCCGCGTGGGTAGAACTGTCACTTGGTCGATCCCATTCCTCTTGACGTCCTTGTCACTTTCCAGGACTTTCTCGCTCCCAACAGCTCAGTCCACCTTCATCTCATCTCTCCCACAGGATAATCCAGACATTTCCAGAAATTGCCACGAGGGGGGGGGGGGGTTTCTAGGGTCAGTCATCCAGCTTTTCTTAAGCGATGACGTTGCACCCAGAGGTTAAGCATCCACTTCGCCTCGATCGGAGGCACCCCGGGACACCAGGGTTCAGCGCTCAGGCAGCATGATGGCAGGGACCCACTCGTATCTGCTGCGGCTCTCCTCACAGAACAGAGCCAGCTTCTCCAGAGCCGGGTCCTTCAGTTCGTCTGCATTTGGACTCTGCGGCAAATAAGAAACCTATTAGTGTCACGTTGCATAACAGGTGGAGCTTTGTTCAGATGTGGAGGAACAGCACTGAGCCAGGCAGACCCTGGTGGATATGCAATGCTTACCGTGACCAGGATGCAGTGGGTGTCCCTGGGCTCGCCTGACTCATCGGTGCCCACGATGTCAGCCAGGCGCTGCACATCGCTCACGCGCACCACGTTGATGTCGTTGTCGAAGCAGAAGGCCTGGATGAGGGTGAAATGGATCTGCAGGGCGATGTCACACTCGTACTCATCAGTTGCCAGGATGCAGAACACCACGTTGTCAGGGTCACTGCAGGGGAGAAAACAACGCATTAGAACCAGCGCTCCAACAGCCAGCCACCTTGTGAGCGCAGCCCACGTGAAACTTCATACCAGAACTTCGCAGCAGATCAAAGCGGTGCTCTACTTACACATTCATGACTTTTGCAGACTCATACACTCCAACCGTCAGGCAGTCCTGCTTCTTTGCAGACACCAGAAGCTCTTCTAGGGCATTTCCAACACATTTCATTCTGGAAAGGTCCAAAAAGAGGAATGCACGTTAAAAGGAATATTCGCACCGCATATTTTTCTGACGATGTGTAATGTTTTCATACCAGAAAGACTGAAAAAACCAGCGGCACTTCGCATTTACCTCTCACTGGCTGCAGCTGTGCTTTCTTGTCCTCGGATCTCCTCCAGAGTCATACTTGATATCTGTCGTGCAGAAGGAGGGCGATGGCGCTCCGTGCGACTGCGGTGACTCGCCTGTCTCTGTGGTGACGCGCCGGGTCGCTCCTATTTATAACCAGCCGAAAAAGTCTCGCGGCAGTGGGCGGGAAGTGCGGCTCTCGCCGCTGCTGATTGGTCCGAGGCGGGAAGGCATTCAAATCAGTTTCACTGCGCTCGGCCCCGGCGCGTGTCGGCGCCCCACGTGGGCTCGTGATCGCGGCGCCTGTTCCTTTTGTTGTCGCGGTTTCCGGGCAAACCTGGGCTGGTCTTCAAAGAAGAAAGCAGAGAAGAAGAAAGAACCTGAGTCGCTCCTCGCTGCAGCTACGCGGAAGGATAGTGTGTAACTTTTTTTTTTTGCCAATGCGAACTACAACCCAAAAAAGACAAGCATAAATATAAATGTATATATGAACATATATAATTACAGATGATCGCACGGTTTAAGCGGCGATGGTCAATGATTTGCAGAATTTAACAGTTTTAATTGTTTTTTTTTATTAGCCTTTAATATTGATGATGTGGCCCTTGATTTCATTACAGTGGCTTTTTATTAGCAAATTTGCATTTATGGACCTTGGTTAATGGGGGGAAAAAATGGCATCGATTAAGTAAAGACTTGTCTCCCTTGCAGGAATCGAAGTCAAAAAGCACGTTTCCCCACAATAAGTGACTTTCGGTGACACGTTTACACCGATGAGTTTTTGCACTTTTTCAGAGCGCTTTTCACAGAAAACACGATCTGGATTAATATGTAATTCACTCTAAAATGCAGCTCAGTGAGCAATCAAACTTTATCACCAGTTTTAAGTTGTTTTGTTTTTTTGGCAATGTTTTAAAAGTTGTCAAATGTCACTCAAGAGTTTCAGGTTGAAGCCAAGCTGTTCCAACCATGTGGCCGGGCTTTTTAAGTGAAAACCTTTGCTTTAAATGTCTTTTCTAATAAAGACACAAAGGCTCGTGCAGCCGCTGCTGACGGCGCAGCAGGTCAAGCGCGACACACGTCGCAGTTGTCGCGCGCGTCTGGGCGCCCCGTAATTGCTCGGCTACGGCGCGTGGCGACCTCGTGACAATGGTGTCCGTGTTCCACCTGCTGCTCGCCCCGAGCCGGGGGGAGTCGTGGAGGAGGGGGGGGGGGGGTCACGGAGTTCTTTCAATTGGTGAGGAGGACAATGTGGGGGGGGGGGGGGGGGGTCGCACGTCNGACAATGTGTGGGGGGGGGGGAGGGGTCGCACGTCCCATGCGGCACGCGCCTCATTCTCGCCACAGTTATAATTGTCGCTTTTATTGCCACTGCAAAGTTTTGCGCTCTCAGCCCAGCGCAATATTAATCATTTATGCTTTTCTTTGGATGTAACGAAATAAGAAACACGAGGGGATGGAGTGTGACGGAGACCAGCTGTGTCAACGTTAAGACGCTCCACGCGCGGGACGACATGACAGCAGCGCGTTGGGCGCCACCTGTTGGCGACGGACCGAACCTGTTCCGCGGTCCGCAGGGAGCGACAGTGCGGCCACCGGTGGTCTGCCCTGTCTGCCCAGGTGAAACATCGTCACGTGGCTTCAGGTAAACGAAGCTGGACAACTTCACTCTTTAAATCACTGCGGCCTTTACCACAACTAAATATTTGAGTGACCACGTCTTAAGTATTTGCGCTGGATTATTGCACTTTTACTGTAAGAAAAGACCCTCAACACATATATGAGATAAAAAAAATCAAAATGAATATATAGAAATGGGGGGTGACATTACCTCTGTTCAAAAAAAGCCCAATATATGAGCTTAAGGAATTGTTTCCTGCGGACTAACGTTTATTTAGATAACACTTTTGCCAAAATTTATTACGAAACTGGCATCACACCTGTTTATACAGCTCGGTATTTTCAGGTTAAGAATCTTTTATTTGATTTGGTCTTAGAAAGAGAAAAAAAATGAAAAGCAGCAAGAACAATAAAACTTGTGAAGAACGAGGAAAAGAGAAAGAAAAGTTGGTTAGTGTAGCTTCTGTGTGTGTGTGTGTGTGTGTGTGTGTATCAAACACCCTGTTTTAGGCTTCTTTTCGGGTAAATTCACTTTATTTTATTAACTATCAATATAAACACGCAGAGACAGAACACCAAGACTTGCACCTCCATCTACAAACAAATGGTTACAGATATGATAATGCAACATTATCTTTATCGATATTATGATTTGCAAACATTCCAAAACTGTCATATTTTGCGGGTATTTTTTTAGCGGGAGGAAGTTAAACACTTCAGTCATCCACAGTTGAAGACCAAAGCTTCAAAAATGCGATAGAGCAACATTTTTAAACCGATTTGTCCAGAACAGAGGCGTCACGAAGCTCCAGGTTAACATCCATGAGAAGGATTCCAACTGGCGACCTTCAGAAAACACCTCCTGCCCCACTTGAGGCACGAGAACTGCATCTCCGGACAGAAGAAATAATTTGCTTTTATGGTGGGGCGTCATAACCTACTGTGGGTGCCGTCTAGCGGCGGCGGTGCCACTCGTCTGAAAAGGTGACACTTAACACCCACGTACACGTTTGTAACCTCACGTTAGAATACCTTTAACACGTCACAACCTTTCAGCAGACAAGTTACAAAACATAAGGTTTAAGGTGTTTATTGGTGACGTCAACAGTTGGCATAATTACAGCTGCGATTCACGGACAGTGCAACCAGTGCCCGGTGTTTCCATGTTACACCTATTGTCATTGTTCTGTAAAAATGTATCAGTATAAAATATCGAGTCGGTTCCTCCCTTGTTTTCCGTGCATCTCGGCATTTTAAGACGGGTGTTTTCAGGACGTCCTCTGCCGAGTCCTGCTCTCCATACACGCTTATGACACACTTGGGTGCCTCGCGCCTTTAGTATATCCGACAGAAGCTTCTTCTGCAGCTTTCAGCGGCGCTGCTGATGATCCAGCCCGCATCTTCATGAGAGATGGGGGGTCCTTCTGGCACCAGCCGTCCGCCCTCGCGCTTCCCCACCGCCGCATCCAGAGGGGGGGGGAGTGTTACGGACCGGCACACAGGAGCAGGGTCCGCTCTTCGTGGGACGACGCATCCCTCGGGGTTCACAGCAGCTCCAGCCGGAGCGGTCAAGTGGCCGTTCAGCGCTCCGGGAGGCTGATCTCCGGCACCCATTCATTCGCACTGCGGCGCTGCTCGCAGAACAGGTGCAGCTTCTCGAGCGCCGGGTCCTCCCACGCGCCCTCGGCGGGGTTCTGTGGAAACGCGGGAGGGGGGGGAAAAAGCGGGTGAGTCGCACGTTCGGCATCAGCATCGCCCACAAAGCGAGTGGTCGTCTGCGCTACACACCGTGATGAGGACGCAGTGCGCGTCTTCCGCGTCCGCGGACTCGTGGCCCACGATGCGCGCGAGCCGCCGCAGGTCGGACACGCGCACGACGCTGATGTCGTTGTCGAAGCAGAAAGCCTGGATGAGGGTGAAGTGGATCTGCAGGGCGATGTCGCACTCGTACTCGTCATCGGCGGCCAGGACGCAGAAACACACACTGTCCGGGTCGCTGTGGACACGTGAGAAGAAAAAAAAACGATTAAAATTAATTAATTCCGTCAAACGCTGCAAACGCTACCAGATGAACAAGAAGTATTTTTTTTTTAAAAGCAGAAACTCGTACTCACTCGTTCATGATTTTGGCCGATTCGTAGACCCCCACAGTGAGACGTGCCTCGGAGCGCGCCGCCAGGAGCGCCTCCCCCAGCGTTCGCCCGGCTCGCTCCATCCTCGCGGAGACTCTGGCCCGAGCGCGAGCTCAAATGCATTTATGGCCCCCTCGTGGACGCGTGCTCTTCACCTCGGCGCTGATTGGTTGGAGACGTGCAGCGCGTGCGGAGCCTCGAGGCGGGCGCGTGTCCGCAGACCAGCTTACAAATAAAAAGGTGACAAACTGTGTCTTTAAATTTCGGGAAATCTGCTTACGTGACTGGACTTTACATGGTTCATGCAAACAAATAAATCTACGTGTTTTTTGTAGATATACAGCATATTGGATCTTATTACTGTAACTTATACATCATCTTATTATGAAGCTGTTCCAACTTATATACTTTTTATTAGTTTATGTAACTTCTGGTAATATTTTGCCGTCATTTTTTTTTTCGTCAAGCACAACAAAGATGCCTTAGTTAAAAAGCTGTGTTTTAAATGTATTTCTAGAAATCGTTTCGTTCACCTTAAATGAGACAACTGTGTGCTATTATGTTTAGCAAAATAAATGCACGTTGTGTAGAGCAGACCGTGAGCGGCACGCGCTGGGGCCCCGGCGTGTGTCGCGAGGAAATTTCCTCATTTGTCACTTTGTGCTCGGCGACAAGGTCCATCTGCCGAGCTGGGGGGGGGCGAAGGTCACCGCAGGACACTTTTTATTTCTTCAATTCGAAGCAGCTGCGACGGTGCATTTTTATTAGCCTTACGCCTGTTTCGGCGTCGTCGTATGGGGGGAATATTAATATAACAACAAAACGATTATTGACCACGTTGTAACATAATATCAAATTTGAGAAAATACACAGTTTTTTTAAAAAAATACGAAGGCATTCTAAATAAACAAAGTTATGCGTGCGTAACCCGACAAATGCTGTAACGCACGCAGTGATTTTTTTTGGGGGGGGGGGGTGAAAAGTCATATAAGGACCACCTGTCACACGTAAATACATTGTCTGAACTGGGGGGGCACCTCCCTAAGTCTGACAGTTTAATTAGAATTATAATTAAGTTAAGAAGTTTTTCGGCCTCACATTTGCGGATGGTCCACTCACAAGAACCGCAGAATCTAAACTTTAAACGTATTTGAAGAGAACGTCAGTTCTAAGATCTGGCCCTGTGTGTGTATATATATATATAATACATACATATATATGTATGCTATATACACTGTATATTTTATATATATATACGGCCTGCTTGCCTTTAATCTCCGATACAAACGCTACAAATGGCGGAGAACAATTTGTAGTTTATGCTAATATCGCTTTTGTTGGAATTTGACACTAGCATCGTGCAACTGGTTTGGTGTTTCTCCACTTTAATTAGAATTTAATGAAATCCAGGACGGCACGTGCTGCTTTGCATTTGCAAAGAGGCTCTCGCGGACAATGGTCCAGCGCGTGGCAGCATCTGGAGGTCCGAACTTGTCGATCGTTTCGGGCTCCACGCAACGACGTGTCTCCGTCACCATCTGCTCCGGCCTTGGAGTAACGCACGGATTTTTGCACTCGCTCCTCGCGTGTGTAAAATCGCTGCGCCGCACACCGATACGTATCGTCCGCACGACACGTCTGGAATGTTCGATTATTATTTTTTTTAAAAAAAAAACACACCTCCGCGATTGCATTACTAAAAGAAACTTGCTGGGAGATGGTGGCAGCAATTCAGAGCATCGATGGTTGTAGTTAACGTTTATATATTTTATATCAACTCTGTATCCCTTCTACAAGTTACAATGACGTGAGAAGATTCTATAACATTTAAAAACAATACAAGTTCTTCATCTAAAATCACTGCCAGCAACGATGCTCCGCAGCAGCAGATTGTGTCCGGCACACGCTGCTCATTTGCATCTCTATTGTAGGGGCTCATAATGGGGGGGGGGGTCATTTCAGGCTTGAGGAGCACAATGGGGCTTTCAGCCACCCCTCTTTGTGGAGGGTCGCAGCTCCACCTGTCCATAGTTTTTTTTTTGAGTTCAGTTTTTTTCTAAAGCGAGTGGGGGTTGGGTTGCTGCATTTGCTCACTTTCACTACAAGTTCATTTTTCGTAAAATGCATCTTTACTCAAAGCCTGTTGGGTCTGCATGTAGAAATGCAGTTGAGTGAGAAGTTCTGCGATGAACAGCTAAGCTTTTGGTGGAAATCAAGAGAAAATGGTGCAGGCCGGAAAACAAAAGGGGTGTCATTACCCCCCCCCCCCCTTTCCACAAAAAGCGCCACGAGCAGGAATGAACAATGACATTAGCACACCAATGCCCTCCCCGCAGCCAATGAGATGTGAGAAGAGCTTCAACTGTGAAGAACTCCCGGGTATAAAAGCACCACACGGACCGGGTTCACAACATCACCCACGGGGTCTCTCATCCACAGCGGTTCTGCACAGCTTTCAGGACCACCGACCTCCAATCGAAGATGACTTTCGAGGAAGTTCTCGTCCAGAAGAACGAGGAGGCCCCGCACTTTGCTGGGCAGACCTTAGAAGACGTTTTGGCCGTGGCCAAAAATAACCATTGTCTCACAGTCGGAGTTTATGAGTCGGCCAAAGTGATGAATGTGTAAGTACTCTGCTTACTTTCCTTACCCTTTACATCAGTCCACGCAACTTGATCTTTTAGTCAGAAGCTGTTTCGTGGCTCTAATATATTTCTAATTTCTCACGTGTCCACAGCGACCCGGACAGTGTGTGTTTCTGCGTCCTGGCCGCCGATGACGAG